>BPLS01030741.1:0-22206 GCA_019656275.1 Rhododendron kiyosumense | reverse complement strand
CTAAGTTAGGAAATGAGAGAATGAATGGTGAGGATTTGAGCAATAGTTATAGTGAGGAGGAAGAGAGTTTGCAGAAAGCCTATCATGAACTTTACAAAGAAAGCCTGAGGTTAACTAAGACTAACATTCAGCTGTCTAGTGAAGTGAAGATGAGTAATGAGTCCAATGTAAAACTCAAGCAAGAGCTTTTGGAAGCTCAAGCTCGGGTGAGTCATGTAGAGAATGATAGGGATTCTTTGATTAAAGAACTTGTTGTTGTTAAGAGTATTAATGATAAACTTAGAATTGATTTGCATGCTTCTTATAAAACTAACAAGCTTCTTGACTTGAAGGTAGCTAATTTGCAAGTTGAGCTTGACAAGGCCAATGCTACATTTAAGAAAATGAATGCATGGTCAAAGGCTTTAGAAGAGATCATTGGAGTGCAAAGAGGAATCTCGAATAAAACAGGCCTTGGGTTTCAAAAGGAAGCATCAACTTCTAAAGGCGGAGGTAATCATGGATTTGGTAAGGATAAAGGTAACCATTCTAATCCTTCATCTTTCATTTGTGACAAGAAAAATAATAATACACCTCGAAAGCCTACTCCTCCTAGCCTCCCTATGCAAAGGGGTTTCGTACCCATTTGTCACCATTGTGGTGTCAAGGGTCACACAAGGCCACATTGTTATCAATTGATTGGATACCCCGATGCTCACTCTAATTTTTATGATAAAAGTTTTTGGGGTAGGACTTATAAGCAAATGCCTACATGTAAGACCAATGTGATTCACCAATCTAATGCCTTGTTCTATTCCCTTTTCAAAAATAATTTTTCAAAAAATTTCCCCTAGATTCCCCCTACTTCTAACATTTTTCTCTCTATCTCTCTCCACTTATTACCCTTACAATTTTTCAAACAAAAATTTCAAAACACAAACCAAACAAAGCATAAGCATTTCCCAAGGCTAAGGCAAAAGTTGAGAAAGTGAGAATCCGTACACTTTGGGTGAGATGTTCAGATGTGAGGCCTCAAGTGAATCATACATGTATCTCTCTAGATGATAATGGGTAATCCGGAGAGGTTGACCTTGCTTTTTGAGGCGTAGTTCTTATTCATAGACTAGGATGTTTTATGCTAATAATCTATTGCCTAGCTCTATGAGTTTCGTTGCTATTTTTGCATTTCTTGTTTATTTTTTTGTGTTTTTCTATATATGTAAATATTAAAAAAAAACAAAACAAAAAAAAAGTTGTTTCTGTGACCCACATGGTTTGGGATGTCTTTGAGCATGCTGTGTTTCATCTTGATGCCTTGTTATATCTCATGATAGTGCATCTTATGATTCGTACTTGTGGAGAATGATGTAAGTTGGTCCCTTCTTGGTTGATATGACCTCATAGGGATGAGTTGATTCTATTGTTAAGGCTATCATTGCACACACGTGGCTAGATCTTTCGCCCATGACGGTGCAATTTATGGGCCCCCAGTGGGTCGTCCTTGCTGGTTTGGAAGCCTTCACTTTCTACATCCCCTATCGGATTCAGCGTCAGCTTGGCCTCAGACAGGAGGCTCCTATAGAAGTTGTGATAGATGTTGTTCTTCCTTTCTTTCGTCACTTCATTCTTTGTAGTTTCAGCGATTCTGAGGACCTGCAAGGTGACCGATGCACATCTTTACCATCTGTGGCGGCACGCAGGAGCTATCGAAAGTGGCATAGGAGGGACATTGCTGCAAAAGCTGAGGCTCAGGGAAACTGACTCGATCCTTCCTCCCTGATTGTGGAATAAATCATGAACCCAATTTCATTATGTTGTCTCTTTTTTTTTTTTTTTTTGAAGTCATGCTCAGCCCTATGTATTAGAAGCAGTTATTATAATAAAATAAGTTATGGAGGGTTTCCCTTTGATTCAACACCTGGATTTTTATTTTGATTGATGGTGACCGGGTCTCAGAGTGAGACTGTATACGTATCCTTGCAACGAAGAAATCAGGTCATAACGTAGTTCAGGATAGGATTCACTCTAGTTTTGACACTTTCTTTTTGCACTCTAAATTTTGCCTAGTACCGCCCTTTCAGGTTTTCGATCTAGCGAGCTTATTTGTCGTATGCCTTAATTTTTGCCTAGGACACCCTTGCGGTTTTTCATCCTAGCGGGCTTTTGCTATAACTTTTGCCTGGGTCTGCCCGACTTTGCGGTTTTCAGCCCAGCGAGCTTAGCTCAGGGATAATAGCGTTTGAGTTAATCCAGGTTGACCAAGGTCGAGAACTCATTTCCATCCAAGTCAATAAGCTACGTAGCTCATCCAGACAGGATGGTTTTGATGATGTATGGTCCAGCCCACTTTGGTCGAAACTTTCCGCGTGGATCGTAGACTGGTGCACAAATTTCCTTTAAGGGCATGTCGCCTTTTGCTAAGTCCTTGGGCCTCACTTTCTTGTTAAACGCACGAGCAATCCTTCTCTGATACCCTTGAATATGATAGAGAGCCCTCAATCGACGTTCGTCGAACAACATGAGCTCTTCAAATCGATTGCTTAACTATTTTGCCTCCTGGACCTCACACTCTATCATAATGCGAAGGGATGGAACTTCTAACTCAATGGGAAGCACAACCTCCATACCGTAGACTAAGAAGTAGGGGGTTGCCCCTCGTTGGCATACGCATAGACGTGCAATATCCCCACAAGGCTAACGGTAGCTGCTCATGCCAATCTCTTGCGGATTGAGTAGTCCTTTCCACGGCTCCATTGGTTTGCGATCAATAGGTCGTTGACTTATGTATTTGGATCTGGAACTCATTCAAAACATCCCTTGCTCGCCTGTTGAAATGAATCCCATTGTCAGACACGAACGCTTGAGGGACCTCATATCGGTAAATGACATTCTGCTTAATAAAATGTGCAACTTGAACTGCAGTTAGAGTGGCGTACGAAGCGGTTTTCACCCATTTTGTGAAATAATCTATGGCCACCAGGATGAACTTATGACCGTTGGAGGTTGCTGGCACAATCTTGCCAATAACGTAGATTCCCCATACAGAAAAGGGCCAGGGTAAAGTCATTTGATGTAGCTCCGATGGTGGGACATGCATGAGGTTAGCATGAATCTGACATTTGTGGCATCTTCACATGTATTATACACATTCTATCTCTATGGTGGACCAGATATATCCCTGTTTGAGGATCTTTTTGGCAATTATCATGCCGTTCATGTGAGGGCCACTCACAGCTTCATGAATCTCCTCCATTATCCTTCTTGCTTCTGCACCATGGATGCATAACTTGTGCATATCGCAGTGTGACCTCCGATATAGATTTCCACCGCAGATGATGTACTGAACTACCATCCTCTAGAGAGCGATATTTTCTTTCTTGCTTGCCTCAATAGGGTACTCTCCTCTTTCCACAAATTTCTAAATGTTGTAATACCAAGGATGACCATCATCGAGCTCGTTAACGGCCATGACATGCTGGTATACCGACATATCCCTTTGTTCAATCACAATTCGCCTTAGTTTTATCCCAATAAGAATCTCGACCATGGATGCCAGTGTTGCCAACGCATCTGCGAATTGATTCTTGAGCCTCGGTACATGAGTAAGGGTTAACTTGTTGAAATGATGGATGAGATCTTCAAGATCTTGATGGTAAGGCTTTAGTTTTTCTTCTTTGACTTTCCAGTTACCGTTGGCTTGTGACACTACCAAATTAGAATCTCCTACCACTTTCAATTTCTCTATACCAATTTCAATTGCTGCTTCCATACTTACAATGCAGGCCTCGTACTCCGCTTGATGGTTAGTAACCTCAAAATTTAGCTTGAATGCGAGCGGAATGTGAGATTCATCGAGTGCTATTAGCAACTCGCCAATTCCAAACCCTTTCTGATTAGCTACACCATCAAAGTACAACTTCTGAACATCTTTAGTGAGGGTCATTATGTCTTCGTTGGGGAATTTAAATTCAGCATCTTCACTTCCTCCAATTGGGCAGTTAGCTAAGAAATCAGCAACAACTCTTCCTTTTACAAACTTTCTGTTGACGTACTTTAATTCAAATTCTGACAACATCAGTAGCCATCGTGTCATCCTTCCGGTAAGGGCTGGTTTTTCAAATAGGTACTTGAGGGGATCCATTCGAGAAATGAGCCTTACTAAATAGGCTAGCATATAATGTCTCAATTTCTTAGAAGCTTAGAAGCACCCAGTATGTCTTTTCCAACGAAGTGTAACGCTCCTCATATCCAACCATCTTTTTGGTTAGATAGTAGATAGCCCTTTCAACCCCATCGTCTCCTTCCTGTGCCAACATACACCCCATAGAAGACATAGTGACTGACAGGTATAGGATCAAAGGTTTTCCCAATACAGGAGGCGTCAATACCGGTGGATGTTGCAGATAAGTTCGGATTGCTTCAAAGGCTTTCTGGCACTTGTCATCCCATTTGAATGGCGCACCTTTCTTTAGCAGGCGATAAATTGGCTCACAGGTTGAAATTAACTTGGTAATGAACCGACTGATGAATTGTACTTTGCTGAGAATGCTTCTCACATCCTTCCCGGACCGAGGCGGCTCCATTTCTAGAATAGTTTTGATCTTTAATGGTTCAACCTCAATTCCTCGAGTGGTGACCATGAACCCGAGCATCTTCCCAGTTGTAACCCCGAACGTGCATTTAGCTGGGTAAAGACGCATCATGTACTTTCTGATCCTCTTGAAGAACTTCCTGAATGGAGGTAGGTGTTCCTCCTGCTCCCCTTGATAATCATGTCGTCAACATAAACCTCTACGTCATTGTGAATCATGTCATGTCGTAAGGTTGTAGCGGCTCACTGATAAGTGGATCCTACGTTCTTCACCCCGAAAGGCATCACTCGCTAGCAGTAAGTTCCCCATTCAGTGATAAATGTGATTTTCTCCCGATCTTCCGGAGCCATAAGAATTTGGTTGTATCCTGAAAATTCATCCATGAAAGAGAGCAACACATGCCCAGCAGTATTGTCAACCAGTACACCTATGTGTGGAAGTGGGAAGTCATCCTTTGGGCTTGCTTTATTTAGGTCTCTGAAGTCGACATAGACCCTAATTCTCCCGTTCTTTTTAGGGACGAGAACAATGTTTGCGACCCATTGAGGGTATTCCGTTACCATTAGAAATTTCGCTTTAATTTGTTTAGTGACTTCTTCTTTTATCTTGAGCACCCAATCAGGTCTCATACATCTCAATTTTTGCTTTAGAGGTTTTGCATCGGGATGAAGAGGAATCTAGTGTTCTACGATTTCAATATTGATTCCGGGCATATCAGCATGTGACCACAGGAAAACATCCTCGAATTCTTTTAGCAAACTTATGAGAGCTTGACACTCTTCTGCAGATAGTGCGGAATCGATCTGAATTGTTCGAGGATCCCCTTCATCTCTCAAATTTATTAAAACAAATTATTCCTTTACTGGCTGAGCATGCCTCTTGTCTTCCCTTTCGACTAGAGATCGAATTTCTTTAGGGATGTCCCCATCGAAATCAATTCCTTCATCATCAGGGTCAACATAATTTTTTTCAAAATTAGGGAAGTAAGTGGAATTAGGTTCATTTATTTCATCATCAGTAAAGGCCTCAGGGGTAGCGTACATACGAGTAGACTCAAACTCGAAGTATAGATTATGGGGGTTGTGCCAAGAGGCGCCAACTCGGACTTAACAGACTCAGGAGACTCGGAGGACTTGGATGACTAAGAATCAGGTCCATGACATGTTGCACTCGGCAGGAAAATCCAATTTTTATAATCTCCAGTGGCATCCACGATGAGCGAAGTTGGGTCTTTGAGGACCTCATGTCCTAGCATCAGCACTTCAGCTTCTATGACTGTACTCATTGGTTTGTCCTTCCTAAATAGGATCGCCAGACTCCCCATGTTAAGGACTTCAACCCAATCGGTTGATTTTGCTGGCTTCTTCGTGGTCTCAAATTCTTCCTCACTTTCTGGCCAAACATCATTAGCAAATATTTCAAACCCTGGCAGTAGAGTATTGGTTTCTTTATCCCAAAATGGTTCTAGCTCCCCCCGGTAGACCTGCTTTGCCTTTTTTTAACAAAATAGTCTTCCAATTTATCTCCCTTTTTCACTTTGCTGTCGTTTGAGGACATATAGCCAAGGCCAATAGCACGCATCAGAGTTTCGCGAACTTCAATTTTTGCAGGTCCTTGCAAGTTCTTTCCCAATCTAGACTTGGCATGTAGGATATTTTCTTCATTATTTTAATGGCAACATTGCTGATAACAAAATCATTATCAATTCTAACTGAAAAGATAGAATTAGAGGTATCTAGCAAGAAACCACTCAAAGCGATGTCTTCCTCTCCATGTTGGATTTCTAAGAGCAGTGCATTGTCTTCAATAGGCGCATGAATCCCAGAGTCCTTGTGAATAGTAAACATGCCTATTTCAAGTGCCAAACGGATTTTTTGATGGAGAGTGGAGGGTACGGCCAAGATATCGGGTCGATGTAGCTAAGGTCTACCCAACAATAAGTTGAAAGTCGCATGGATAATTACTACGTGAAATTCCACCTCAGTTTGATAAGATCCGAAGGTCATTGAAAGCATAAGGGTTCCAACCACATCTTGACGAGTGTTGTCATATGCTCAGACTTTGACTTCTGATAGAGAGAAGTTCTTATTTTTGTACCTCAAGCAGTAAGCAACGCGGAGCGGGCAAACATTGATTGCTGACCCATTGTCGATTAGAATTACTGGGACCCATTTATCGCGGCACTTTAGAGTAACATAAAGTGGTTTGTTATGATCGGTTCCTTCAGCGGGCAAATCTCGATCCTTGAAGGTTATGGCATGCTTGATAGGTATGGTCTTGATAAGCGTGACAAGCTCATCGGGAGTTATTGCGGAAGGAACTTTCATGTGGGGGAGGGCTTGAATGAGTCTTTCACGATGGCGAATGGAGTGAACAAGTACATCCCAAACAAACATGTTGGCTTGTTGGTCAGATGGTCAATCTGGCAGTACTTTGACTCCTCACTCCATAAATTGATAGATGCTTTGTGCTTGGTTCCAATGGTGGTATCCTGGAGGTTGGACGCTAGATCAACGATAACCAGATCTTCCCAAAGGTCCTTTGGCTTCCATTGTTCAGTTTCCATAACTGCCTTGTTCACAGTCCATTCCTTATTTCCCACTTTTATGTTGACGACTTCGGAGCTGTGTAGACACCCTTTTCTGGACTATCCGAATCAGCTCGTTTTATGGTCTTTTGTTGCCCCAATGATGATAAAAGATTGAAAACACTCCAAGGACGATGGAAGGTCATGAGCTTCAAGCTTTGGATATTCCCTTTTCAAATTCTTTCAAAACCCATTTCGATTCCTTCAAACCCTTCGAGCCAAATGGCCCCAGCCAACCCTACCTGCATACGCCAGTGTTCTCTTGGCGTGCGCCAAGAAGATACCACGTGTCGGACATTGACCGTTGACTCAGTTTGACTGGCACACGCAGGTACACGTCTGGCACACAGGTCAAAGCCAGTCAAATCACCACTTTTCTGTCACGTGATCGGAACTTTGCAACCGCCCCAGTACGGCGAGGAGCCCCCTGATGATTGTTTTCTACAGGGGACGTCCCCCTCTCTCTCCTACACAACCTATCACCTAGTCCCCATGCATTTAATGCATGGGAGCCCCTTTTCCTTAACCCAACCAGCTTCTAACCCAATTGATTACTCCCCCCTCAATTCACTATCCCTCTATAAATACCCCATTGCATTCATATGCAAGGGGTTGGTTCCATTAAAGAGTTTTAAAAGTCTCTTTCACCCATTGTTTGCTCTTCTTGCTCCTTCTTTCTCCTCCATTGAAAGGGCAAGCAGGCTCTCCAGTCCACATACCATCCGCCCTCCACCTCTCAAAACCTCAAGCTCAAAGCTCAAACCATCGTTTCACCTCCAACCAAAGGTATACCACCTTTGTGTTTCTTTCTGTTTTCGATCCCTGAGGGGAACCAAAGAGGTTCAGGCTAGTAGAAAACACTAGTCTTGGCCTTAAGTTGGTTAAATATAGCAATCGTGCGAGACGAAACATGGCGCATGCCATCAACTTTATGCCGTACGCCGGTAACGGTGGTATGGGCAATACTAGCGTGGGGATCATCGATTGTCCATTTTTACCTTCTTATACTTCTGTCATCACCTTAGCATGCTAATAACCAATTTCACAGTCTTCTGTATTTTAGAACTGCTAGTTGTAGCTTTCAATATTCGTTTCTTTCTTGCTTTAGAAAGGCCTTTGGGATCCTTCTGGTCATGTTCTAGAACCAAGATGATGCAAGAACCAAGCACTGGACCAGGGACTTGACTGGCGTATGGCCTCCTGTGAGCGGCGTACGGCACCCCGTCGAGGCCCAGTGGCTGGCTCTTACATTGTAGCTTAGCCCTGGCCATTTATTTATCATCCCACACTGTTTATGGGATTTCCTGTTTATTTTCATGGCTCCAAGCCATTTTATCTGTCTGTAATATCTATATAAGCTGCTATTAAACTGCGTGGTTTGTCCTGGGTGTGCGCTGGTCCATTCAAGAGCCTAAAGGATTGAAAACAAAGACCGTAAGTACATATGAGTGGTGTACGCCAGTCTTAGTGTGGTGTGCGCAGGTCTTATCAGTATGTAGTGGTCTGGCTAGTGCATACTGGTGGGCTACCTGTTCACGCCTCTAAAAGACAGCGTACCCCATATTGTTCGAACCACTCTCAGTGCTTGTTCTTAATCTATACTTATTTCTGCAAGCAAATCATCATCCATAAGCATTTTGTCACATAAACTGCAAGCTATTATAGTTTTAATCTCCATTAACTGTTCCCCCGCCCTAATTGGCTAAAAAATGATCAAAGAGAGAAAAATACAAACATTTTACAAAATGCCTTAGTAGAGACCGATCTCCGGATTGGGCGAGAGGGGTGCCATAAAACCCTTCCCCTCTCGTAACCTGGCTCCCGAACTTCAGATATCGAAGGTGATGATGGACCAGTCTACGCCTTTCTCAAATCAAACAAATTTCTCAAATCAAGCAAACGTAGCAAAAATGTTTTCGAGTTCGGTTCCTTGGGTGTTTCACCGCTAAAACCCGAGTGGCGACTTTGAATCGAGGCGTTTCGCCAAGCGATTTTCAAAGGAGGGCCACACCCAATTTTTGCAAAGCGCAGATCTTTGGGGTGTGTGCCCACAAGCTGGTCCAATGATTTGCTTTGGCTCCCAGTTCATTCTCCCATAAGTTCATTATAGCAACATCAACGTCCTTCGGGAAGGTGACTGATGGTTTTGATTCCTCTTTTTCCACAAGGTAATCCATGGGGTTAAACTCACTGCTAGCCACTTTTTCCTCTGGTTCTGGAAGCCCTGGATTCGGCTGCCAAGGGGTATATCCAATGTTGTTGCCGAGATTATCAAAATGGTAGAAATCTGGAACAAGTTCTTGCCAACCATAGACTGTCATCCCAGGTTAGTATTCCTCGGAGCTTCTAGAGGGATCTGGTCATTCTGGCCTTCAAACATCATGTACAAATAAAGTTCATCAAGGGGTTCAGCATGAACATTCTACCAATCGACTTCCCATCCTGGCTCGAATGGTGGTTCAACGTTCTTTTGCAGATTGGTTGCTTTGAATTCTTCCCAATCAGAAATGAGATCTCGCCATTCCCACAGAAAGCAAAGAGCAGTTTCCTCAGGAATTTTCACAATGGTCTTAGGTCCGGTATTAGGGGTGATGAAAAGGGTAGGATCAAAATCTTGGGTGGTTTGGTTCGAGGTTAAGGTGATTTGGTTGACACGAAAAGGGGTGCTATGTTGTGGTAAAGGGTTTGAGATGGTATTTGGTTTATCGAGAGGAAGGGTGTCGATAACCTTATTGTCAATGAGATTTTGGATCTCATGACGAAGGCGAATGCAATTATCGGTGGTATGGCCAAGCATCTGATGGAATTCACAATAAACGTTCTGGTTTAGATTTGGTGGGATGGTTTGTGGCGGTTGGAGAGGTTTCAACACCCCAGCTTCCGTGAGTTTTTTGAGTAAGACCGATCTGGGGTGCTGAACTAGATGAAGGCTCTGTTTTGGAATTTTGGCTTTTTTGAAATTTGGTTAACTTCTGCAGGTTTGGTGGATGAGGTTCCGGCCAGATTGATATTTTCGAAAAGAATGTTGTTGTTGCCAGAATATGCTCTTTTAGACTTTGACTCTGTTTCCTTCTTTTCCCAGATACCATCCCGTAAAGATTCCTTTACGGCCAATCCAGAGTCATAGAAAATCTCAAAATTCGGGGCGGCTTGAGAGAGAACCATGTATAGGGCGAAGGAGTTCGGCAAATTCTTGGTTATGATTCGTATCTGTTCCTTGAGATCCGGCTTGTTTTGCATTTGAGCAGCCTTGGCTCTCCCGCATTTCAGAAAATCAGCGAAGCTTTCTTTCTCACCCATCGTAGTGCTCTCTAGCTCTCTCGTAGTCATTTTTAGATCAACATTGAAATCATATTGAGCTACGAAAACTATCCTAATATCTTCCCAAGTCCTTTTCTTAGATGGCTCGAGAGTAAGGAACCATTGTAAGGCGGGGCCGGACAGAGACTCATGGAACAGTTGTGCCATAGCTTCCTTTTCAATCCCTCGCATGGAAAGAGAGCCAACATACCCCTGGAGGTGTGCCTTTGGGTCGCCAGTGCCGTCAAACTTTGCAAAGTCCACGCCTTTGAACTTTTCCGGCAACTTGGCATTAGGGAATAAGCACAGCTTGCTCATGTTGACCTTTCCTTTCCCAAGTCGACTAGTCTCTTGAATAGATTCCTCTAACTTGCTGATTTTGGCCACAAGAATAACCAGCTTGGGTTTTGTAATAAGGACTTCTTCTTTGGGCTGCTCGGACTGTGGAGGAAGTTTGGTTTGAAGTTTATCACTAATTTCTTGCATGGCCTCCATCACCATGATCATGTCACTCTTCATAGACGCAACGGAGGTTTTGAGTTATGCATCAACATTGGCGATAGACTGTCTAAATTGAGCATCTAAAGTAGCCATGTTTTGCCTAAGCTCCTCTAACCCATTTCTTTGGTCGGCCATTGGTAAGGGATTTTTAAATGGTATCTCTATTGCGGGTTCTTGTGGTGCTTCTGTTGATGGTTGTCCTTCCTGTACTATCTGAACCTTAAACAACTGCATGCCTTCCAAGGTATCTCTGTGAACCAGTCTTTGGAGTGGACGAAACCAATTGGGTACAGCCTTTTCTCGCTGACGACCAATGTTTTAGAACTGGCAACAAAGCAAAAGGGGAAACTCTCAACTCATCACGGATACTTATCCTACCTTTTTTCGTGCCTCCTAGAAGCTAAGCCTAGGACCTACCGTGATCCGAATCCCACTTACGGCCTGTTTGGAAGGGGGATTAGACCCCGGAGATATCATGCGGCTGGATTGGTAATCCCTCCCCTCATCTTCTCCGGTCTTTGGCTGGCAAAAATGGAAGGCGGATTAGAGGGCTCCTTGGATTACATATCCACCTGTGGGTGGATGCGGGTGGATTAGCTAACGACAGGGGTACCCCTGTCGTTAGTTATGCGGGGCTGTGGAAGACAATATTGCCCTTGCAATTGCATATCCTCTTCATTATGCTTTGCTCCATTTTTCTGTCATCCCAAAACCGAGAAGAAGAGAGCTGAATAATTTCTGGTGACTCCACTGCGGCGGTGGAGGAAGGAGGCTGGAGGCGGTGCTGGAGGTTAGAACCCCAATCTCTTCTCTTTGTCTGAGAATGGGTTCATCAGTGGTGGGATTTGTGTGGGAAAGAAAAAATGGGTTTTTGCAGACGGTGGGTGGAAGAGAGAGAATGGGCTTGGCTTAAAATTGGGGGCAATTCTCTTCCTCTGATAATGGGTTTCGTTAGTACCTAGGTGGTTGAGTGAGAGAATTTTTGATTGGCTTAAATTTGGGGGTAATTAAGTCATTTAACAATTTCTCTCTTCATATCCACCTTTCATATCCCTTTCTCAAAAAATCATCCAAACACTGGATTACAAATCCACCCTTATTATGAGGTGGACCCACCCTTCTTATATATCACCCCTCATTCCATATCCACCCTCAAATCCACCCTCTTTATATATCCACCCAAAATCTAATCCTTCATCCAAACGGGCCGTTAAGGTGTTTATACAGAAGATTTCCAACAATTCGGGTAGGTGCTGTCAGGCAGCTTAAATTTTGAATGCCTCGGAACCAGAGCCAATTTCCCTACCTTAACCATCCGAGGTAGAACAATATAACTGTTGGAATCCAGATACGCACACCTTTAAGGTTAGTTCTAGATCAAGGGAGCCATTCGGGCACAACAAACACCGGATGTATCTCAAACTCCAGGGATTTCGAGTCTCCTAGATTGACCGAATCCTAAGGGAGTCCTATCCTTTAGCCTGTAGGATGCAATAATGCATGAATGATATGCATGTACAAAAAAGAGAAGCACATAAACAGTATATATCACATAAATCCTAACCACGGGTTCCTGTCTTAGTTGGGATGGTTCTACGGTTATGTACAAGTGCAATGGCCGGTTTGGGTCTCAACAGGGTTTTTCAGACTAGAGTCAAGATGTACTTTCCATTGTCAAGTGTATTGCAAGACAGTGGTCGAACAGTACGATGGCTCATCATCGTCGAGGGTTGCAAGGCATCCCGGGAGAGCTTATCACCGGCAAACAGGGCAAGATTACAGAAACATATTGGTGAGACTTGTGCGATGCAGAGTGTACAGGATAAAAGAGTTCTATTTTACAAAAGATATTGAAAATCCCCTTTGAAAATGCCTTTCAAACTTTGCTCTCTTGATTCTTGATTATTCAATACATTTTATGCTTTCCCTTTTTTTTTTAAAAAAAAAGAATACAAGTAAAGTATTGAATAAGAGTCCCCAGCAGAGTCGCCATTATGGGCTCCCTGCCCGGGGCGCGCTCGAAGAGTCGCCACCTGAATTTTTGAGATGGATGATCTGAGAAACCGAGAGTTCGCTTTGAAAAGAAAGGCTTTTGGTCTGGCGAATAACGTTTGAGATTTTAGATTCGGAAGCCACATTACAAACGTGAAAGGTTTTGTTAGAAGAACACAATACACCCCGCTCGCCTGACAAAGCCGATCTTTACTTAACTTTTTCAAAAGGGAAAAATTTTGTATATTTTTTGGAGAATAAAATTCTTTTAATAAACAAATAAGAGGGGGAGGGATAAGGGAAAATATATTACGTTGACATGCACGTGGTGCTGTCTGTACAGAGATGGTAAAAATGATATGGTAAAGAAAAGAAAAAGGACCTCTCAAACAAAACTGTCTGGATTATAGCGATCTCCTACACGGCATACTGTAATGCCGCGCACAGGTTTACAATACGCCGTGCAGGGTACCCATTCTGTTACCAGACTGTTATCAGCTTCCAGAAAATCGCCCGACATATTGTATATCACGCGCGACATTTTTAATAGACATCAAAAGGTGCGCATTCACTGGATCGTTTTGACGGAGTATCATTTCTTCAAGCCATGATCATAAACAACTTTTGATGCATTCAATCACTTGAGATGATCAAGGAAAAAAAACTTTATTTATGAAACAAAACATGACTTGTAGATATGGTTTTATTTTGAAAGTACTGATAACTGATATCTTAGTAACAAAAACAGACCTGATAAAGGATAGCTATGATTCAGATAGTTTGATCAAAAAAACAGTAGCTAACGGAACGCCGTGCGCCTGAATACACTATGCCTTGCGATGCATCAAAGCGCTGCGCGGCGTGGCACGCCCAGCACAGTGGCTGCTTTTGTTTTTGAAAACTGTTTTTGAGTTAGTATTTAACCAAAAGGGGTCAAGTCTGACTATGTAGACACCCTATTCTGGACTGTCCAGATTAGTTTACTTGCGGTCTTTATTTCCCCAATGATGAATACGGTAAAAAACATCCCGAAATTGTTGATTTGTTTGAGCTTTGAGCATCCCAAACCTCTTCCAAATCCCATTTCAAACCTTGTTCAAACCCTTTCGAACTCCATTGCAAACCTTTCGAGCCAGATCCAAATGGCCTCAGCAAAACCCTACTTGCTTACGCCAGTACTATTTTGGCGTGCGCTGGTGAACTGCCACGTGTTAGTCATCAACCGTTGACTCAGTTACCACTCGCGCACGCTGGTATCAAGAGGGCGTACGCCAGTCAAAGCATTACTATTCAACCACGTGCTCAAGACTCTGGTGCCACCCAGTACACTGTCAAGGATGGTAATCAATACCAGTCCTGTCCTTAAAGCTGGCAAGTTTCAAAGATTGTGTGTGGCTATCATTGGCACACGCCAGTAATGTAGAGCCGTACTATAGTTATGGTAGTACGTGCACCACTGGCGTGGGGATCAATGATCATCCTTTTCTTGCTTATACTTTCTGTCATCACCTTATAGCATGCTAATAACCAGTTTTACAGCTTTCTGTATCCTAGAACTGTTTAGCTGTAGCATTCAATACTTGCTCTTTACCTGCTTTAAAAGGCCTCTGGGATCTTTCTAGTCACGTTCTAGAGCCCAGATGGTGCAAAGCCAAGCATTGGACGAAGGATGAGGCTGGTGTACGGTCCCTCATGACTGGCGTACGGTTATCATACCAATGTTCGGTGGTTGGCCCTTGCATCTTAGTTTAATGTGGCCTCTCTTTGTCTCCCCACACTGTTTATGGGGTGTTTTGTCTATCTTCATAAGTTTCGAGCCATTTCATCTGCCTATAATCTGTATATATGTTGTTATTAACTATGTCGTTTGTCCTGGGTGTGTGCTGGTCCATTCCAGAGCCCAGAGGGTTGCGAACAAAGACTGTGAGTGCATAAGTGTGGTGTATGCCAGTTGTGGGGTGGCGTGCGTAGGTCATGTTGGTATGTAGTGGCCTGGCCAGTGCATACTGGCGTGACACCTGCTCACATCTCTGAGAAACAGCGTACTCCAACTCGTTCAAGTTGCTCTCAGTGCTTGTTCTCAATCTATATTCATTTATTGTTTCAAGCAAATCACCATCCATAAAGCATTTTGTCACATAACTGTAACTTGTTACAGTTTAATCCCCATTAACTGTTCCCCCACCCTAACTGGCTAAAAAATGATTAATGAGAGAAAAATGCAAATGTTTTACAAAAATGCCTAAGTAGAGACCGATCTCTGGATTGGGTGAGAGGGGTGCCATAAAATCCTTCCCCTCTCGTAACTTGGCTCTCGAACCTCCGATATCGAAGGTTACAATGGACCAGTCTACGCCTTTTCAAATCAAACAAATTTTCAAATCAAACAAACGTAGCAAACGTTTTCGAGTTCTGTTCCTTGGGAGTTTCACCGCTAAAACCTGAGTGGCGACTTTGAATCGAAGCGTTTCGCCGCACTTTCCAAAAGAGGGCCGCACCCAATTTTTCATAATAAAAATCTTTGGGGCGTGTACCCACAGTGGCGACTCTGCTGGAGACATTGCATTGATCAATATTTGGCGATTAATACATAAATGAACAATTTTCAAAAGTTTGTCAAAATAGTACGCTTCGCGCTGCTGAAGAACGGAATGGTAACGTAACAGGATCTCAGTATCCAACCATTTCGAACTGGGGCTTTTACTATTGTTCGCTTGTGTAGTTTTCTCCAAGTATTGATTAATAATAGTGAGCCAAGCTTCAAAAGGCATTTTAAAAATCCTGTGTTTCTCTCTCATTCGATCATTCTTCGGCATTTTTCATGTGCATTGATGTTGGCTAGCCCCGTTGAGGTGTTTTGGGTAACCGGTACAGTTTACTGGAGCCCAGGGTCTTCGAATGCCCAACAACCTTGGACGATGATGAGTCGTAATACCGTTCGACCATTGTTTTGCTACACGCGTTGTAGTGGGAGGTATACCGCAGCTCTAGTCAGAGGAACCGCTTTAAACCAAAACCGACCTCTACATACGTACAAAGCACTAGAACATTTTAACCTAAGACATGAACCTGCAGGGTAGGATTACTTGTATCTAACCCCCATAAAACTGTCTATGTGTTACTGCTTTCCTAATCGCATGCCTGTACATACATACATACCGTTTTGCGTAGGAGCATGCTAGGGCGGCTTTTAGGTTATCTCTTGTCGAGTCTGTCTTATGACTATTAGGACGTTGTCTTGAACCGATGACGAGTCGTTCATCTTGATGGTGCACGTTATCAAATCTTCAAAGTCCTTAGATCAACAAAACTTCGGGAAATCAAGACTTTCTAAGTCTTTGTCTAAATCAGATCAAAGTTTCAAACAGAAAACTAGAAACAACGGAGAGAATGCCGTGATACTTACACCATCTAGGTTAAAGTGCTAATCACTTACACCATCCAGGCTCCGGCACAGCGCTGCTTACTCCACTTCAGTTTCGGTATCACGTAATAAATATCCAAACAAAAATTTAGCCGGCCCAAAGGGCTCCAATTAAACAGGTTGAATTGTTGGATTTGGATCCAATATGGCCCCGCTAAGCAAATGGAATTGGAACTGACACAGAAAAGCATAACATTTTAGGTGGTTTAATTCCGCGCTATAATTTATTTTCGTTTCATTCCCAGTTTTCCATGATTTCCTCCTCTCTCGCCTCATTGTTTATCTCTCCCACCTCATTACTCCTCTATTCTTCCTCTTATATGTTAAGCAATATCTAATATTATTACTCCTATATGTTATGAATTTTTTAATAATGTTTGATACTATTATTTAGTGGATCTCAATAAGACGAAACTATTTTAACAATCGAGGCCATTGATTTTGTTGTGCTTATTGATTAAATCATTATTATAAAAATTTGGCTCGACCAGGTTTAGAAAGCTCTTTGATTGGGACGCAATTTATTTTTTTGGATGATAGTTACCATCTGATCAAATGTGTAGCAATACCCGATCAACTTTATTCTTGGTACAATTGACGAACTTCATAATATGTATAAGATAAACGGTTCGGATCGAAAAATAAAGACTTTGGAGGGGGTTGGGTCTTGCAATTTAATACTTTTAAGTCTCGAAATGCATCAAATGTTGTCCGATCAGGCGGTTCTCAATATCCGATGATCTTTGATTTTCGTAACAACTATGGAATTAGTGAGACGTGAAATCTTAATTGTTCAGATCGACCACTGTAAAAATTAAGTTGGTAATGACTTTTTAACTTCTATACGTTCAATGTAATTCTTAACAAACTAAGTCTTGTGTTGTACTTGAACGTACGGTAGCTATTCGACCATGACACAAATACGATGATTCAGGCCGTTGCTTTTGTTTTCCTTGTTGATTATATCATTCTCGTAAAAAAATTGTCTCGATTGGGTTTAGAAAACTTCTTTATCGAGACACAATTTTATTAACAAAATGAGTTTTCTGTCCGATCAAGTGTATAGCGATACCTGATTAACTTCATTTTTGGTATGACTAATGTACTCCTTAATATGTAAAAGATGAATAGTTCCGATCGGAAAAAAAAAACACTTAGGTGGGGGTCAGATATCGGAATCCAATACTTTAATGTATCAGGATGAATCAAATGTGGTCTAATCAGGCAGTCGCCGATATCCGATGATATTCGATTATTGTGATAATGACGGATTCAGTGAGACGTGAAATTTTTATGGTTCAGATCAACCATTACTAAAATACAGGAATTGGCTGATTAAGAGGCCGCAAATTTGAATTTCATGAAGGCCAAATATTCCCAACCTTTAGGCCACTAGAGGTTGCCCGGTTGTTTACTTCAGCGCCCTGAAATCAATTGTGTTGGGCGTAAACTGATCCGAACATTTGATATTCGAAAAAATAAAATAAAATATGCAATGGAAGGGCATAGTATTTGTATATGTGATACGTTTGTATATACCAGATACGATACGAGAAGGCATGGGTTTGGTAAAGTTTTTTATTTTGTCTTTTTTTCTTAGTATAGTTTTTAAATTTTGTTACATATGCAGATATTGCACCTATTTTCTATGAGAGGGAAAAATAAAAATACTACAGAAAGGGCGCTAAACTTTGGCGCTTAGATTTTTCCATCGGTTCCCTACTCAACGAGAAATTCTTCAGTGCTGAGCAGGCATGGTGCCATGTGGTGCCGAGCACATCTCAACCGTCCAAACGTGTTTTGGATAGTCCAGATCTGTTTGGGCTTGAGGGGATATTTTGGTAATCTTACTTTAAAAATTACCCAAACAGATCTTAGCCGTCCAAAACACGTTTGGACGGCCAAGATGGTGATCGGCACCACGTGGCACTGAAAAATTTCTCTCAACCCACGATGTCCTCTTCTCTCGGCTCTTACTTCCCTCATTATCATCGATTCTTTTTCTTTCCCACGCCTTCTATCTTTTTCTGTCAAAAATCAGAGGTTCTTCTAGGGCTCTTGAGAGAAGCAGTCAATCAAGGTAAAATTTCCCCCACTTCTCTCAGCTCGTACTTCCCTTGTTATCATCGATTCTTTTTATTTCCCTCGCCTTTTCTCTTTTCCTGTCAATTTTCAAAGATTTCCTCTATGGCTCTTCAGAGAAGCAGTCAATCAAGGTAAAATTTTCTCCTTCTATTTGTCTGTGTTTGAATATCGACCTGATACATGTGTATTTGCATAGAAATTCTCTCTCTCTAGTTCAATTGGAGATTGATTCCACCCAATCAATCATAAATACAAAAATATATACGTGTATATATATGTGTATGTGTCAGTGTGTGTGTAATGTGTTGTTTTGGGGTTGAATGTTTTTCTCATGGCATATCCCAAAAGTTCAAGGCAGAATATCTGCTCCCCCAAGGGAAAATATCTTCTCATGGCATATCCCAAATGTTTTTCTCATGGCAATTTCAAGATTACTGAAATTTTTTTGCCTTCAAAAAAAAATAGTGAAATAACATTGTGGTCTTAATAGCACTAACCTCAGTTGTGGTCAAGAAGCGTGTGCGAGGCCCAACTCGAGGGAAGAATATGGACAAGGTTAGGAAAGAACTTGGTCATCCTATACCTATTGAAATTGACTGT
Organism: Rhododendron kiyosumense; assembly: GCA_019656275.1. Lineage (NCBI taxonomy): Eukaryota > Viridiplantae > Streptophyta > Magnoliopsida > Ericales > Ericaceae > Rhododendron > Rhododendron kiyosumense. The sequence continues at coordinate 3,146 of BPLS01030741.1, read as the reverse complement.
GTGGCTCGGAAACTAGTAGGGGATCATTCCACTGTAGTGGCAGCTGCCCTTGGGGAACAAATAAGAGATCATGCACCTGTTCGAGACATTCGTTGGAAAGCGATTGATTTTGGGATCAAAGAATCAATCATTGTTAGAGTTGGGGTAGTTTAATTTAATGTTTAGTCAAATATTTAACACATTATTCATTTGAATCATATATGTCGCAGAAATATTGCAATTCTTTTTCTAATTGCAGCAAACTTTTGACATTGGGGACTACAAGAATGATATGGAGGCTAGGGAAACCATAGACCGAAAGTGTCAGGATTTATGCAAGGAATGGAAGAACAACTTTTGCACACGCTATTTTGCCATGAAAAATAAGGTAGCTAACCCCAAAAATCATGCACCATATCCCTGTAAGCCAGAGGACTGGATGTTCATGATTGATAATGTGTGGGAGAGCAAGGACTGGAAGGTAACGACGTCTCACGTAACCCATCTTTTTTTTACGCAACTCATAATTGCCCGTGTTACACATCTTACCCATATATCGTATGGCATGATGGTTCATAAGATGCATGTGATACTTATTAACAAATTTCGGAGTTACAATTAATGTCACCAAAAAAAATTTAAACTTCTCTTTTGGCAACTAGAATTTGAAGTCCGTTGTATTTTTTTTTTAAGGAAGACAAGTTTAAGGATATCTAGTTTTATGTATTCTTTTGTGTCTTCTTTTCTACACTATAATAGTTGTACAAAATTCAATACAATAATTAAAACAAATCGCTAGGTGCTATGGATGTTGTTTTCATCAGTAAAATGATTAAAGGCTACTTCATGCCATACCTAAATCCTATCTGAACAAGTATGAGTCCACACATAGTTTTCTTTCTTTAATATGTTGTTGGCACGAAAAAGAATCTTGTTCAACTTGGCATTTTAGTGGATTGAGCAACTTGATTAGCATTCCAATTGGATTTGTTTATTTCCTTGTAGACAAAAAGTCCAACAGAGGAAAGCATGCCTGATCCAAGTTGAAATTCAATCATACAAGTGGCTCTAGATCGTTTATATTGCGAGCTTCTATGATTGTACGTGTTGGCTTAGAATTGTGAACTTACTACTTTTTTTATTATTGAATTCATACTTACTAGAAAATTTGATTGACTTATAGCTAAAAGAGAAGCGTAAAAAATAGAACATTGCAGAGAAGTTCGAGATGACCCATAGACGTCATCGACATGGGGGAGAGTGGATAAACAACAAGGCTCGAGAGCATCATGTATGTATACTATACATTCTTAGATGTACTGCTATTCTGTTTTTGTTTTATCTTTGCAGTTTTCTTGTCACGAACTAACAGATTTAAATTTGACAGGCTAAATTAAAAGCAAAGAACAATTGCAGCCCAATATCACTAATCCTTCATCCGAGCGACAAATTTCTGTTGATGTGCTTGGAAAGAGGTCAGTTATGTGAAGGAATACGAGAGCCGCATGAGTACTATTTCATCGTTCAATCAACCTCTGGAACCTGATCCCGAGGCGGCTGTTCTACAGAAGAAGGTTGATGATCAAGCTAAGACCTTAACTAAGCATTCTCGGACAATGACAGTAGTTTAAGGCCTTCTTCAGGTGTTGGCTATAAAAGCAGGGGTTATCCAGCCCAAGTTCAGGAGGTAATCGATAGGTGCAATAGTGAGGCGGTCACATCAGATGAAGAGGTTGATGCTGCGGGCAACTCAGATGAATTAAACACATCAGATGATGAGGATGATGAGGCATGCATATTAGGTGAAGAGGATGATGCAACTGCCATTGGATAAGTTAAAGGTGAAACTGATAATTTTCTCCTACATCCTCATTTGTACCGATGAAGATAGGAGTTACTAAATTAAGTAATCAGATTTTATTTAATACATGTATGTAGCATCTTATATGACTATCATTAGTTGTTGAATCAAGGGCACTCGGCCATGATCAGGACCACACTCAAGAACTACTCATAACTCGTGGTTCTGTGCACTCCAGGAAGAGTTCAGAGTAGCTCTTGTGGTTCAATCAACTCTTTAACCCAAATTAGGCAGTGTAGTTTGAGGATAGTGGGAGATATGAAAATTCTCTCCTGGAATGTGAAACGCTTGGGTATGAATGAGAAAAGAGGTATTGTGAATGAATAGAAAATTAAAATGTTGTTACTGCATGACAACACTAAAAAAAAATCTGTCACAAAGAACTCTATTACTTCTATTTGGGGAGATTGTGACTATGGTTACTTAGAAGTGGATGCAGAAGCCAGAAGGTAGTGCTAGTGGTTAGGAGACTATTTGGAATTGATTAAAAAATCACTTGGTTTTTGAAAATAAGCCAGCTGACTGGATGGAAAACATTGATTTAATCAAAGCAAGGGTGGCATTATGGGTAACAACCAAAAAGGATGGATTCTCTATGGATGATATATTATGTTTAGACTTCACTCCATTATGAATTCTGGATAAATCAGCTTGGTCTGTGTTGTGTGTGTGGTACATCTTGGGGGTGTGTGTGGGGGTCATGCATGTGTGTGTTCCCTTTTCTCTGGGGAGTGTGTACAGGTAGATGATGGGTCTTATTTGGCTTTGATGTTCCTGTGGATACCTTGAGGAAGCTTTTGTTGTCAAATGGAGGAGTTAACTACTGCTGCCACTTAATTTAGTGTGGGTAGTGGCACTAAATCAAATTTGCAATCAATCATGAAGTAAAAGGCTTTAGGTCTCAAATGAAATTGATAATCTTGGGCATATGCTATTGAATCTGTTGGTGCATGTGTTGTATCTAATGGTGCACCTGGTACCAATTTTCTCTTGTGTAATAAGGATTTTTGGATGTTATTTTTTGGTTGCAATTGTTTTCTGCTACTATCAAGGGATGCTAGTGCTTTATTTGGCTATGGGCATGAGGCTTTTCAAGTTAGGCTGTTGCCAAGTAGTTCAGGTAGTGGTGTTATCCCAATTATTGGAAGGGTCAAACATGTGGGAAGCTATACCCCATACACTTTGTGGGGGGTACTTAGCCTAGATTTACTTTAAACCTTTGGGATTTTCTGTTCCCCTTCTCCTTTTGGGGTGTTTCATTTCAATAAAAGTAGGTACTATTATTTTCACAATTACGATAGTAATT
>BPLS01030740.1:116336-163747 GCA_019656275.1 Rhododendron kiyosumense | reverse complement strand
GACTTGTGGAAATTTAGTGTGAAATCAATTTGGTCGAACATTGAAAACTCTTAACAATGACAGCCTGTCGGGCACATTGCTGGAAATTACGAGATCACATCTATGCCTCCCTTTGAAACTCGACTTCTAGGATTCATAACTATTAATGACACGTAATTCCAACGATGCCCCGGCCACTAGGAGAAGTGAATAGTGACGGGAAGTAATAAGAAGGGATCATAGCTAGCCAAATGATCGTGGGTGACATCACGCTAAATATTTATATTCAGGGTGGCTCCCTAACTACGTTGAACATTTTGCGTATCAGTCGTTAATGAGATGGAACACTTGACATGTGATTGTCATGAACGGGCTTAACTTGAACACTTACAACGGATTCAAAATGTAGGATATAAAGATTTATATTTTGAGAAAAGAATTCGTTGACGTATAAATTCATGGAAACGAGTAAGTTTGTCATATCTTGTCTCACACTAGGCTAGTGCTTAAGACGCCGTTGTACGTAATGTTGCAGGTAATTTATGATTTTGTGGAACACGCTTGATGGCCGAAGAAGTCTGGATGTTATTGTTTTGTTTCAATTATGTAGCAGGATCGTGTGAACTTGTAACTCAGACTTGTAGCTTTTATTGACGGTTGTGTTGGACTTGTGTCCAGGACCGTGGTTATGCTTATGTTTAATTCAGGATGTTTGTACTAACTCTAACCTATCTTACACTTAGCTCTGGTTAATTTATCGTGCTTCCACTTTTTTCAGTAATAGTAACTTTAAGCTGATGTTTTTACACTTATCTTCGATGAAATTCAAACTGTGTAGTTTTCAACTTTCGATTTATTTCTCCTTGGTTTTACCTTGCTAGGGAAGCATGTATAGCTAGATGAGCAACCATGAATTCAATCACCTTGAATGCCCCCCATGACCCTGGAGTGCATTACTCATACGTCTACCTAGAACGTACCCATCTCGAGTGAGCTTTATGCATAAAACTTTTGCTGTCACAGGAATACCAGAAACAATAACAAAATGGTGCCCGTAGTGGTCTATAAGAGGGCTACTAGGGTGCATGCCAATTGTCATGCCAAAAGAGGGAGAGAAAACATGCAACTTAAGCTTAACAAATGTGGAGCCATGGCTGTGACAGCCTCCTTTGTACTGTAAGAAACATTCTTGATAAGAAATGAATCATTTTCTCACATTCGGGTGAGAATGGAGAAGGAGCCAATCAAAAATATATAATTTTTTGTACTTTTTTCTTTATTTCTCATCAAATTACTAAATCTTAATGAGTGAATTGGCAAGAAATTCTAATCTTTTAATTTGTTTCTGTTCCATCAAATTCAAAAAGCCTGGAACGACTTTTAGCCCTTAGGTAGCATTTGCCCCGAAAAATCGTTGGAGAGATTTGCAAAGAGGTTGAAAATTCTTAGGCCATTAAATGATGTCCCCACCAGTGACCAGATTTGTAAAAATTCTTGATATTGACTCGTTTTCGACAGATTTGTGGAAATTCTTAATAAAGCCAAAATCAACGTCTTCCCAAATTACCAAACACCTCATAGACATCCCTCAAACAGTACCCCATGGTTGTTACAAACTTCATGAGAATCAAAAACCCAAAGTTACAGTTTACATTGCCAAACACCTTACTTTTCTTTTCCCCTATATCTCTGGTTTTCCGCTGTATCTCTGGTGCTTTGTTAATTTGGACTCTCACGGTTATAGATACCCTTGGTCATTGTTCTTGGTTTTGTTAATTAGTCTTTAATGGATTCCAGAACCCCTTGGCAAATTCGCACGCCCTGGTCCAATAGACCTCTAGGGAACTAGCAATAGAAGTGGCAAACAAATAGAGTACCAATAACATACGATGTCCCCTGGAAGCTAGAAACTCTGGTGTGCCGTCTAAGTTCAGTTATTTCTAAAATCACTTGACTTGACTTTGAGGACTTACTGGTGGTGTAGGTGTACAATCTCCGATATTGACCGCGGAGGTGTCGAAGCAATTGATGCAAATTGTAGTGGGCCGTTAGAGGTAAGCAGAATGACAACGATGGAAGAAGAGAGGGAGAGAGTTGGCGTAGGAGGACGGGAAATTACATAATAGTAACAGCTAGGAGGTCCGCACGATAAGAAAAATAAGGGATCTCTTATAGGATTCAAATGAGGATCTCTTAAAATGCAAACTCCTCTTTTCCGATCGAATTTCGATAATCCGAGCCGCTCAATGTGTTTAGAATGTGATTTAAAGGTTATCCGCGAGAAATTGGCAAAAATAAATGACTGGAAAGGACTTAATTTGAGCAATTTTTTATTGAACCGTTAAATAAGAATGAGTTTCCCAAATGAGCTGACCTCAACAAATACCGATTTTAAAATGGATCATCTTTCTCATATATATCAACTTTTGGGACTAAAGGGCTTTTTGTTTAGGAATCAAAGTAGCTTATTTCATAACGAGTAGCCCAGGGTATTTTGGGAAACTCAACCTAATTTTCCTTTGATAATTCCACATACCAAAGGCCGCACGTACTACTAGAATTTTGTGGTTGTGCTTGCACCATTGTGTAAGTCCTATTGAGGTCTTTTTGAGCAATTTTTTTTTTTTCTTTTTGGTTCAACTCAATGACTGAAATTGCTCATATCATTTAAAGATGTTGTAGAACATCAATCACGCCCTCGATTACAATACTGATAGAATATCATTCATTATCATTTCAAAATGCATTTATATATCTTACAAAATGGATATATATATTGAGAGAAGGGGATGTCGTTGGTAGCATGCCACGGTTTTAATTAAGGAGGATCTGTGTGATTCAAAAAATAGATGGAATGCAAAGGGCTGACAATTTGACGTACGACGACTAATTGAATGGCCCACAAGTGACAGGATTTGTGGAAATTCTAGATAATCCCAAAACGTTTTTGACTCACTTGTGGAAATTTATCTCTCTGAAAGTTCTTAATAATGACAGGCCTCTTTAATTGGCACATTTCTGGAAATTGCAAGATCACCTTCGTCCCACCCTTTTCATGAGACTCCAAATCGACGGTCGAAGGCTGCACCACAACTTCTCCCAACCGGTAATTCCAATCGCTCATTTCGTAGACACCTATGAATTGAAAAGAATATTTAGTGTCAAATCAATTTTATATCCTAGACAACAATCACTATGTCACGACCCAACCATGTCTATGATGTACAAAACCCGAATTCGCATTATAATATTTTCATGTGCTTAAATAGTTAAATATGTGAAATCAAACTTAACTAACTTTTTTTTCGACTGTACACCAATGAAAAACTCCAATTGCGATAAAATTTGGTCGAAACATTCATTGATTAACCATTAATTTTCTTTTACAAATTAGAAACGTTAAAGGTTGATTTAACTCATTATGCAGGCACATATACACATGAATTACAAATTTACTCGTGTGTGTGTATACCAATATATTTTTCAAGAAATAAACTGATCCCACTAAAACTAATTTGTTTCTGATGTCATGTTCTTGTATATTTACGGAAGAAAAAAAAGCTTACGATGACTTAATTAATCTCAATACGGATGTCATAGACCGCTAATTAGGATAACACTAAAATCTTAACTGGAGAAGTGATAAAAGCCGATGGAAGAATCTTGAGTGTTCGAAATGCAAAAGAACTTGAGAAGTACACAAAATTTATGAGTTGCTAGAATGTTTTAATTTCAAGTATCCAGCAGAAATATGAATCGATCTAGCTACGACGTACTATCAGGAACTACGTACTATTACATTTTTCTTACAAAATGGATATATTTAGAGAACATAACGGTACGATATATAGAGAATACGCATTCCAAGCTTTACAAATATATATGGGGCCATAAGGACTTTTCGACGGTATTCCATATGGGAAGTGTTTATTTCTTGAAAAATATATTGGTATACACACACGAGTAAATTTATAATCCATGTGTATATGTGCCTACATAATGAGTTAAATCAACCTTTAACGTTTCTAATTTGTAAGAGAAAATGGTTAATCAATGAATGTTTTGACCAAATTTTATCTCTATGTGGGTGCTCGGCACCACGTCAGCCGGGTGATGTGGTACCTATCCAGCACCCAAAAATTTCTCAAGATAATGGCCCACCGGTGACAAGATTTGTCGAAATTCTTTTGATAACACCAAAATTTTGTTGACTGACTTATGGAAATTTTGTTTTGGAAAACTCTTAACAATGACAGCCTCTTTGGCGCATTTCTGGAAAATTACAATATCACATTCGTCCCACCCTCTTGAACTCGACTTTGTGGGTTTCGAAAGACACCCAAACCACTTCCAACTGGGTGACATCAATTTGGTTGAATATCGATAGAAATATGATGAAGCTAATTCTTAGCTAACATTTTTCTCAATACGACCTCTATAAAATAAACTAGTACTTGTTGAGGAAATATAGTTTCACATTATTTAAGAGTGGAATGAATAATCACTTAATAATACTTGGGAGTGCAATGTGGGATTATATTTACTTAACACTACTCAAAACTATGCTTTAGAACTCCGTTAGAACCTACAAAATTGAGTTTGGATGAACTTTGAGAGATAAGGGTAGAGAAGTTAATGCCAATATCAATGTCCTCTTCTTCAACCTCACAGAATTTAAGGGTTAGTTTCCCAAATAGGCTGGCCCCTAAAAATACGGATTCCGAGATAGGTCTTTCTTCTCACATATATCAACTTTTGAAGCTAAAGTTTTTTTTTTTGGAATCAAAGTAGCTATAATATGTCAATAAGATGTAGCCCAGGTTATTTTGAGAAACTCGACCTAATTTTCCTTTGATAATTCCACATAACAACGACCGCATGTACTAGCAGACAAGTCTGCCACTAGATATTTCCTTCAAAGTCTACACGTCCAAACAAAGACTTGCAATTAAGTTGCACCAATTATGTGGTTGGACTTGGAGCTTCATGTTCCTGCTTATACAATTCGATCGTACGGCGACCAATAGAATGGCCCACAAGTGACAGGATTTGTGGAAATTCTAGATAATTCCAAAGCGTTTTTGACTTGCTTGTGGAAATTTTTATTTCTGAAAATTCTTAATTATGACAGCCTCTTTTGTCACATTTCTGGAAATCACATCTCCTTCGTCCCACCCTTTCATAAGACTCCAAATGGACGGCTGGATGCTGAGCCACAGCATCTCCCAATCCTTAATTCCAATCGCTCATGCCGTAGACACCTATGAAAAGAATATTCAGTGTGAAATCAATTTGGTCAAACATCGATAGAAAAATGAGTTTCTCGTATATTTTTGCACAACAAATATAATTTTACACTTGAACAATACATTTGACAAAATAGAAAACGATTCATATATTTACATGTGTATCCAAGTCCAAGCAAGCTAATTCTTAAAATATTCTTTTACACTTGAACTTGGACTTGGGAATTAGAGTTTTAGGTCTGTTAGTTGTCTGGTAACTTGGGTAATTAGTCTAGGTTAGTTAAATATTCTTCTAGGCAGTCATTCATTGTTATAGACAATATTATACATGATACAGTTAGTTATAAAATTGTTATATGATTCTTTGTTCAGGTTTGGCTTGTTCCGCATTATTCGAATACTAGGGTTTGCCCGTGCCTTGAATATCGGCATTCAAGAAATCTACGAATCCAATTAGGGATATGTTGCATTTTCTTTCCCTTTGCGTGACATTAAGTTTGCCTGAACTATTAATTCTTGAAGAGGTTGAACTTGCAAACGGTAAACAGGCAAAAAAATGAATGCGATATAAATTTTTTTATTCCAACAACCATACCGGTGTGATTATTGGAACGTAAGGGGACAAAAGTAGTAACTACGTAGGGTCGATGTTCACCAAAAAAAAAAAAAAACGTAGGGGCCATAAAGTGCAGCCAATTTGTTTTTGCTTTTTTTTTTTTTAATGCAGCCATGCTGGGTATTGAATCTATTGTCACGAATGCAATTAAAAACTTTTAGAGTTCAAAACCTTGAATGTAACATAAAATTCCTAGAAACTAAGGTCAAAACCCCTAAGAATGGCAATCAGAATCTAGGAATCCAATCAAGAATTCTCCACGTCAACATTTAATCAAACACTTGGATTGCGTTCCAAAAAATGAATGGGGAGGAGCGAGAGAGAGCGAGAGGAGTTTATCCAGATTGACGTGAATCACTAATAGTTCTTGAGCACAAAATTCTTTGTAGTAGCTACTGGGTTTCCCAGCTAAGGGAATTGCCGGCAGTAGATAGAATTAGATAACACAGAGAGAGACGGGGGGTGGTGGGTGTTTCACGGTACATTTAGTTTTTGAGAGCAGGTTTTTTTTTTATCTAACGAGGGAGTCACAGCCGTTAGTTTAGTTTAGAGAGATAACAGCCGTTGGATTTATATAGACATAAGATTCAAAAACCTTCTTCCCTTATTATGTAAATTGCATTAGCTTTGGACCCAAGTGAGTGGTTAAGCATGTTACGTATTTGCGAACTTACCCGTATTCCTTTAAATTATTGTTTTAGAAAATTAATGATTGAAATTGGGAACATGTATTTGTTTTATTTGGTTCTTGAAATTGGCATGCAGATTGGTGAAACCATTTGTTGATCGAATAATCTTTTGGTGAGAACTTTGTGGATATTAACGGGAACATATTTTGGAAGTCCAGGGAAATGTGTGCGGGTGAGTCTGGCCATTACGGAAGAGATCGGATTAGGCCGGTGACCTTAATGCTCAACGGTTGTTATTGACCGGATCGCTCTTTGGGAAAAGTTCCACGGGCTGCCTACTCATGATGACTCTAAGATTCGATATTGGATCCAATTTTGAGATATTTATTCACTGGCACTTGTTACTATTGATTTTGGTTGTGGTTCCCCATTGTTGTTGGAGATTGTATTGTGATCACCATTAAGACTTATCAGATGAATTGTTCATTGGATTAATTGATCATTTTATTGTTCACTTGTATGCTGTAACACCCCATCGCATATTGGAAGTCTACATGGATGATCTTGGGCATATAACAAATCTTGTGGGCTACTACTAGTACCTTGGGCTTAAGCTTTTGGGCCATGTGGTGTAGCTAGTGGATCAAAATCAAGGTATTGAGCCAGTGGTCTGCTTGGGGCATTAACATGGTAAATTATTTTGATTTCTGTTTCAGAACTTTTCTAATATACATGTTTTGCCATTCACTTAGCTTGTCAGCTGACGGCTTTATTCTAACTTCTTTTTCAGGTAAGTTGGGGAATTAGACAAGGACTCTGGTGGCATCTCAGAGATTTCTTGTATTGACCTCCTTAGGGTGTCTCATCATATTTTTATTTTATTAATCGCTTCCGCATTTGAAATATTTTGTCAAACATCTGGATTCTTTTATTACTGTTGGATCACTAGATTGATTTGGTTCATGGGATGTTTGTGCCCCATTTTTTTGGTGGAATTTATTGGTTAGGGATATTTTGAATAAAAAAAAAAAATGGTTGACTGTTTGGTGGATCTTTGCTTGGGAGTTTTTATAAAATTTCTTTTTAGGCTGCATGTTCTACAAGCTTTGGTCTTGTGGTTTATGGCAGGTCACTTCTCATTTTAGGGTGTGAGAAGATTTGTGGAAATTCTTGATATTGCCTAAGCGTTTTTGACAGACTTGTGGAAATCTTAATAATGCCAAACTTCTTTCCGCATTTTCTTATCGACACAGATATTGCCTTGTTCTCTTTCATTCTCATAAAGAATTTTTCAAAAAATTCCCCCTAGATTCCCCCTACTTCTAACATTTCTCTCTCTATCTCTCTCCACTTATTACCCCTACAATTTTTCAAAATAATTTTCAAATCACAAACCAAACAAAGTATATATAGTATCATGTTCATTATTAGATAAAGCTCCTGCAATCTACCTTGCAAAAGTCATAGTGCACCTTGACAATCACCTTACAATACATTGTCTTGATGGTTTGTTTGGTTTTCCGCTGTATCTCTGGTGCTTTGTTAATGTTAATTTGGGCTCTCAAGGTTATAGATACTCTTGGCCATTGCTCTTGGTTTTTGTTAATTAGTCTTTAATGGATTCCATAACCCCATAGTACGTACTTTGGGAAACAAATAGAGTATCAATAACGACGTCCCCTGGAGGCTAGAAAATAGGCATCCGTTTGTTTGGACGTAAAATATTTTTTGGTAAAATGTTTTACCTATTTTTCGGTGTTTGATTGTGTAAAGAATGAGGAAAATATTTTACATGTAAAACATTTTCTATCAATTGGATGAAAATGATTTACCCTTAAATCTTCCGTAAGTTATTTTCCGAAATGAACCCTCTGCCTTCTATTGCAGTTCGCATTGCTTAGTTTTCTCGATCTTCAGTCTTGACCTATGTTCAATTCCAATAATATCATATCTCTGCACCGTTTAAGCTCTCCATCTCTCTCTGTACACTATTTTGTTGATTTCTGAAAATATTTTCAAGTCCCAATCAAACACCGAAAAATAAAAGTTTGAAGTTTGTTTTCTAAAAAAACATTTCACATGGAAAATATTTTACATTGTAAAACGTTTTACATCAAAACAAACGGAGTCTAATCACTTGACTTTACTTTGAGGACTTACCGGTGGTGTATAATATTCTCCGATACTGACCGTGGAGGGGCCGAAGCAATTGATGCAAATTGTAGTGGGCCGTTAGAGGTAAGCAGAAGGATAACGATGGAGGAAGGGAGGGCGAGAGTTGGCGCAGGGGGAAGGGAAAATTACAGGATAGTGAGAGCTAGGAGGTTTAGAAAGTTACACTCTTGTTGGGTTGCAATTCAAACGGTACCATGTAGAGAGCATGCATTTCAAGCTTTACAAATATGGGGGCAAAAATTAAGGTTGCTAATTTTGCCACTCAAGTTAATTCTTAATAAATGCTAGTTATTTCTCAATACAACATCTATAAAGTAAACTACTCGGAACCATGCTTTAGAACTCTGTTTTTTAGAACCTACAAAATTGTGTTTGGAGGAACTTTGAGAGAGTTGGGTAGGGAAGTAAATGCCAATATCAATGTCCTCTTCTTCAACGCACCCCACAGAATTTATTAAGGGTGAGTTTCCCCTAGCCCCCAAAAAATACGAATTTCAAAACTTGTCATTCTCTTCGTGTCTATAAATTTTTGAGACTAAAGGTTGTTTTTTAGGAATCAAAGTAGCTAACGTCAATAAGATGTAGCCCAAGGTATTTTGGGAAACTCAACCTAATTTTCCTTTGATAATTCCACATACCAAAGACTGCATGTTAGTTAGTATACAAGTCTGCCACAAGATATTCCGATCCCTCAAACTCTACAATGCCAAACAAAGACTCCTTTTTTTTTTTTTTTTATAACCGGATGTCCGAGCTAGCTTGCGCACCTCGACTACTTCCGAGACCCTGAAAATAACAATTGGGCATAAGCCTTAGTGGCCCCAAAATTTAGAATGTTTGACCTCCCACACATCCAAACAAAGACTTGCAAGTTGCACCAATGAGACGACTAGAATTATGTGGTTGGACTTGGACGTTCATGTTCCTGCTTATATAACTTCAATTGAATATACTCCAATTGAGAACTCAAACCACACACCAAGATGAGTCTCATAACAAAATTACTCTCAATTTCTGTCCTACCCTTATTTCTCTGTCTCATCCCATTGCTTCAAATCAAAGCCCTTGCTCTTGACCCAACGACATCCCTTAGTCTTATCAACCCCATTAATGTTGCTGGCAACGAGACCGATTTCCATGCATTATTGGCCTTCAAGTCGAATATTTTCCCAGAATATCAACAGGCCTTGAGCTCATGGAATGAATCTTTTCATTTTTGTCACTGGGAAGGTGTCAAATGTGGTCATCGACACGAACGAGTCATCGTTATAGACCTCACATCTAGAGGTCTAATGGGCTCTTTGTCTCCTTACATCGGAAACCTCAGCTTTCTCCATGAGCTTAGCCTCAAAAACAATACTTTCATTGGTGAAATTCCAACAGAACTTGGTAATCTTTTTAGGTTACAGAAACTGAATCTGGAGCAGAACGGTTTCAAAGGTACAATTCCAACAAGCCTATTTCATTGCTCAAATCTCACGTACCTTAGTGTATCCAGAAACAAGCTAGTTGGAGAGTTCCCGAAAAAACTTGCTTATTTTATGCCGAGACTCGTAACACTCTACATTGATAACAATAATTTCACAGGAGGCCATGGGATTCCTCCATCGATTGGGAATCTTACCTCTCTGGAACACTTTGACGCCTCTAACAACCCTTTTGGAGGAAGCATTCCAAATGCTTTGGGTCAATTGAAAAATTTAAGAGAACTTTGGTTGGGTAACACTACAATTTCAGGTACCATCCCTCCTGCCTTATACAACCTATCATTGCTAGTTAGGTTATCAGTGCCTCATAATCGACTTTGGGGTAGTCTTCCACCGTCGTTCGGTTTCATGTTTCCTCACCTTGAGGCCCTTCAGCTATTCACCAACAAATTCAATGGCTCCATTCCGCTTTCAATATCCAACTGTTCACAGTTGGTACTACTCGAGTTGTCTGAGAACAATTTCAGTGGAAGCCTAAGAAATGATTTCGGTGCCCTTCGAAATCTCCGTTTTATAATTCTATCGGATAACAACTTTAAAACTAGGGGATCTAATGGACTATCCTTTCTCAGTTCTTTCATCAATTGTAGCAATTTAGAATGGATGGGTTTGGAAAATAACCAATTTGGAGGTGTATTGCCAAATCTTGTGGGCAATCTATCTCTTGATCAATTGGGACTAAGTGGAAATCAAATCTATGGATCTATTCCATCAACAATAGGAAACCTTGTGAATCTAGAAGTTTTAGATCTAAATGACAACCTATTCACAGGCTCGATTCCTGAGAGCATAGGTTATCTTCATAAGTTGCATTACTTGGGATTTTCATACAATAAAATCTCAGGTGAAATTCCGAAGTCTATTGGAAACTTGTCAATGATGAATGAACTTTATTTGGAGAAAAACAGACTAGAGGGAGCCATACCTGCGAGTCTCGGCAACTGTCAGAAATTGTTAATTCTAACACTTTCTGATAATAACCTTAATGGGAGCATACCAAGACAACTTTTGATGGTCTCTTCTCTTTCAATTGCATTGCATCTAGCTCGCAACCATTTGTCTGGATCGTTGCCACCTGAGGTTGGAAAGCTCAAAAATTTAGCAGAGATCGATATCTCTGAGAATGGTTTGTCCGGTGAAATTCCTAATACTCTTGGTAGTTGCAGTAGCCTTGAAAATCTATTTTTGCAGAGGAATTTCTTTCAAGGATCTATTCCTCCCTCAATGGAATTCATGAGAGGTATTCAGAATTTGGACCTCTCCCACAACAATTTATCCGGTCAAATTCCTAGATTCTTAGGGACATTTGACTTGAAGAATCTCAATTTGTCTTTCAACAATTTTGAAGGAGAGTTACCAATGAAGGGGGTTTTCAAAAATGCAAGTGCAATATCAATTGCTGGAAATTATAGGCTTTGTGGTGGCATTTCTGAACTACAACTACCGCGGTGCAAGACAAAAAAATCAAGAAACAAGATGTCTCATTCGCAGATGTTAGGAATCATGGCAGCTTCGGTACTCGTAGGAGTAACCGCAGTATCATCTTTCCTCATATGTTGGTTCAAGAAGAAAAGAAACACAAAACCTACGGTTTCATTGTTGAAAGATCCATTCTTGAAAGTCTCTTACGGAGAACTTCTAAAAGCAACTGAAGGTTTCTCTTCGACGAATCTGCTTGGTTTTGGTAGTTTTGGCCGTGTGTATAAAGGTGTTATTGAACAAAACGGGGAGTTAGTTGTTGCGGTCAAAGTACTTGACCTTCAAACTTGTGGTGCTACCAAGAGTTTCGTGGCAGAGTGCGAAGCCTTAAGGAATATTCGACACCGAAACTTGGTTTCAATCATAACTTCGTGTTCTAGCATGGATTTTCAAGGTAATGAGTTTAAAGCTCTAGTATACGAGTTCATGCCAAATGGAAGTCTAGATAAATGGTTGCATGCTATTCCAGAAGAAAATAATGGAGAACGTGAGTTAGTGGGACTCAGTCTTCTACAAAGAGTAGACATTGCCATAGACGTAGCTTGTGCACTCGATTATCTTCATCACCAATGCGAAATGCCAATTATTCACCGCGATTTAAAGCCGAGTAATATCCTTCTTGATGATGACATGATTGCCCATGTTGGAGATTTCGGTCTAGCTAGATTTCGTGCAGAGCTCAACACTCCAAGTACTAGTAGTTCAACTGCAATAAGGGGAACCATTGGATATGCAGCTCCAGGTAACACCAAATTTCAGCACAAGGGTAGTTAGTTAGACACCATGAAAATGTTAAATGGGTTGTGATTTGTCCATGTCATTCAACATATTGAATTTCGAATTGTCTCATCATGATACAAATCATATTCAATTGTTCAGAATGAGTTGTTTTTTTTTCAGAAACTCTTAAAACAAAATTTAAACAAATTGATCGGCTCTGATCATTTGAGTGGAATTCTGATTAGTTTTCTGTCAATTTTTTTTTTGGGTACATATTTTGTGTCAAATTTTGTGTGAGGGGAACTGGCTCTTACATATTAGTGTAGATGTACTACTGAAGCAAGTTTTCTCTTTCTTTTCGTATTGCTTTTGTTATCCAAAATGGATCCTTTGGAATTAAATGAATGTTACCAATTGCAGAGTACGGTCTCGGAAGTGAGATGTCAACTAGTGGAGATGTTTATAGTTATGGAATCTTGTTGTTGGAGATGATAACAAGGAAAAGACCTACTAACAAAATGTTTGATGCAAACCTTAATCTTCATAACTTTGCAAGGATTGCCTTGCCTCAACGTGTGATGCAGATTGTAGACCCTATGCTCTTAACTGAGGAGACATATGGCAGCAAAATAATGGAAAATATGATCTCCCTCATCAAGATAGGACTGACATGCTCTTCGGAGTCTCCAAAAGACCGAATGAACATAAATACTGCACTCCATGAGCTTCATCTGGTCAAGAACAATATTTTAAAGGTAAGCAGTTGAAGATCTTACTCAATATTTTGTAAATTCATTCTTTTATGATTTTCTCCTTTTCTTTGATATTGGCATCGATACTCCATGGTTTTGTTTTTCTAGGCCAACATTGATAGTTAGACATTGTTGATAATTTAGTGTATCCGAGGCAGCACATGCACTGTGAGGACTCGATCCGCATTTGAATTGATTAGATTAGTAACCGAGTTGTTTTAGTTACTTACAAAGGTTAAGCATTATTTTTAAATTCATTCAATATTTTGTAAATTGGTTCTTTTATGATTTTGAACCTTCTCCTTTTCTTTGATATCGGCTTCAATCCTCCATGGTTTTATTTTTCTAGGGCAACATTGATAGCTAGACATTGTGGATAACTCAGGGTGTCCGAGCCAGTATACGCACTACGAGGACCTTACCCGCGCTTGGATTGATTAACTTAGTAACCTAGTTGTTTTAATTAGTTAGAGAGGTTAAGCATTATATGTATTTGGTACATTTTGATATTTTGTAGTTTTTTTAAGGGAGAATTTTTCATAAGTCCATTATAGCACTTTCTAAACTCATCTAGTCCACTTCTAAGTTTCATAACCCACTAAGTCCACTAATAATTTTAATGACAAAAATATCATACCTAAGAAACAAGGGCCTTGTTTGGCTAACACGAAAATATATTTTTTTCATTTTTTTTTTGTTTTTGTGGCAATCAAGTCGCCGTTACCGCCACCACTGCCGCCGTTGCCACCATGGTTGCGGCCGCGGCTGCCACCACCACCGCCACCGCTGCCATCACGCCACATATAACGTTATATGTGTAACAAATTTTTTTTTTATTTTTCTCGATTATTTTATTGAACCCACTACACTTAACATTTAACGTTATATATATGTGACAAATTTCTCTTTTTGTTTTTTCCTATCTTTCTTGTATTGATTTTTTAACGTTATATGAGTGATAAAAATTTCCTAACATACAACATTATATATGTGGCAAAAATTTTCTAACATTCGATAATTCTTTTTAGTTTTTCTTGTTTTTAGTCTTTAACGTTATGTGCTGGTCCATATAAAACATATAACATTATATGTGAGTTTTTGAATATCTAAATATCGCCAAAAAAAAGAGAGAGCAGAACATATAACATTATATTTAAGCTTTTGCAACTCTGAATCTCACAAAAAAATAGAACAGAACGTATAATATTATATGTGAACTTCTGTAGTTCTAAATCTCAAAAAAATAGAATATATATAACATTATATCTGAGCTTCTGTAACTCTAAGTCTCAAAAAATATGATATATAAAATTATACGTTCTCAAAACAACATTATATCTTTCCAACAATATTATATATCTCACAAAATAACATTATATGTTCATATATCATGCCACCATTATCCTTATTTTTAGTCGCGCCTTGAATCTTAAGTTGAATGTTGATGAGGCCACAGGAGGTCGAGCTTCATTTTTTCACCGTTTCTTCATCAAAACCTTCATCGAATCCTTCAAAATTTATGATTTTCTTCCTCCGAATAGCATTTTCATAACCTCTATATCTACTACATATATACATATTCAAAACAACATAAACAACATTAATATATCTCAAAAACGAGATATAATATTATATGTCTAACCCTAGAATATATATAACATTATATCTGAGCTTCAGAGAGGCCGCTGCGCGGACTAAATCAATAAGTGATTGATGAAAAGTACAAATATAACTTTATATATTTTTAAAAAATATCATCCGTGAAAAACAATTACTCATGATTCAACAAGCCAAAAAAAAAAAATTATGTTCATGGGAAGAAAAAAAACTGGGTTAAATTAAAAAGAAAGGTGGGGATTTTCTCCCAGACAAATGCCTCATATCGCCATCAGGGTTTTGGTAATGGATTAACATAGATCGGATTCGTCATTGTTTTCATTATCACATAGAAACGTACCCCACCCCCATTCCTTCATCAAGCAAAATTGGCAAGAAAATCAAACATAGGTGCCAAGGAAAAAAAACAAAGAAGGGAGAAATCAAACAAG
The DNA here is from genome assembly GCA_019656275.1 of Rhododendron kiyosumense. Lineage (NCBI taxonomy): Eukaryota > Viridiplantae > Streptophyta > Magnoliopsida > Ericales > Ericaceae > Rhododendron > Rhododendron kiyosumense. The sequence goes on along the minus strand of BPLS01030740.1, from coordinate 148,616 downwards.
TATCATTCTGTGCATGGATAATAGAAATGAAAATTGAAGAGAGAGAAGAAAAGAAAGAAAAAACAAAAACAGAGATCAAAATTGCAGAAACTTTGAGACTGCATGACCTATCACGGCTGTCAGAGGGCTCAATTTTGTTCTCCACACTTTTCTCCTCCGGCGGCTACAAGAGAGAGAGAGGGGAGACTGTGCTTCAAATTTATTTTTTGTCTAGGGTTTCTCAATATATGACAACTTATATAGGAGGACATTTTTGTCTTGCTTTAATTTCTTTTTTAAAAGAAATGGACTTAAGACCTTATTAAACAATATTAGTGGACTAGAAGGGTTACAAACATTAGAAGTGGACTAATTGGGTTACAAGTTCTCTATAGTGGACTCTAGACCAATTTTTTATTTTTTTAACTACTCCAGTCAAGTCTTGGAGGAAACCAATCATATCGTAAAATAGTTCTATAGCCCTCCCTTTTCCCCTCAAATCCCTCCCCTACGTGAACTCCTACTCACCAAATCTTTCCCCAACTTATTTTATATTTAGGCAGAGAGAGAGAGAGAGAGAGAGAGAGAGAGAGAACAAATATTCTTGTTCTTCGAAATTTCAACCTCAATCTTGTGTTTGTCATCATATATTATTACATTGTGATGCCTCAATATCTATCTTAATTTGAGTAAACTTTGGACATAGCTTGAAAACCCCCATTAATGGTGTCATTTTTTCTCCTCTCTGTTTGAAGACCAGAACCAGTCTGGACGACTGGTACACCTCCGGCGATAAGTAATCTTCTGAAAATTCCCTAGGACTCTATAAAACTTTTTTTTGGATGATTCTTGTGCCAAAAGTTTCATTTTTGAAATCTACTATGTAGGAAAAATATGAACAGTGAATAACACTCACAATCTGCACCTCGAATTTGTACGTTTTCCATCCTGGTCCAGTTCTGACCACATTTGGTGTGTTGAGTTTACACCCTATATACTTCTGGGCATTTCTAGCCTTTGAGTTCTTCACGACTTGTCTTCCTAACATCTTTGTTTATGTCCCTGTAATGTTACATAAATTTCTGAGTTAAATGGATATGGGTTTTTATCGGTTTCTGGGACTGCTCTGCTTAGAAACCATATAGTATATAGCTCAAGCCTTACACGTTATTGATCTTGTCGCTTAACGTAATTGTGCATGTGTGACATATCATAACCTTAGAGTCCCCTTCTTATAAGAACTACCTTATTTTAATAAAATGCGGACCTCCCTTTTCCGATCGAATTTCGATGATCTGAGCCGCTCAATGTGTTCGGAACCTGATTTTAAAGGGTACTCGCGAGAAATCAGCAAAAAAAAAAAAGACCAGAAAAGGCTTCATCCGAGCAGTTTTTGTTTGTTTTTATCTAACGGTTCAAATAAAAACTGCTCAAATCAAGCCCTTCCCGGTCATTTGTTTTGCCGATTTCTCACAGTTACTCTTAAAATTACGTTCTGATCACATTGAGTGGCTCAGATCATCAATATCAGATAGGGAAAGGCGAGAAATAGGAGGTCCGCATATAAGGTTTTTATTTTAAGGTTTTTACTTGAAGATTTCTGCATAACCTTAATAGGTTTTGATGTGTTTAGGTCCAAGCATCGGGGACCCATAGCTCGCACGTTTGACAAATTTGCTCGGCACGCTCTCAGTGAGTTTTGTATATATGCCGTGAATTTTCGGATGAGAAGCATGCATATATGCCTAACTTGAATTTTCGGATGAGAAGCATGCGTGCTTCGTCTTGGCTTAACGGTAGAACTTATTGTTTCACATGTGCTACTATGTCGCAAATATGGTGTGTAAAAGGATTTCGAACCACGTGAAGAAAAAAGAGAAACACATGCTACTTTTAAAATTGCCATGATTTTTATGAAAACAGATAATTTGGGATTCATAACTATTAATGACACGTGGTTTGAATGGTGTCTAGCCGCTAGCAGGAGCAAATAGTGAGGCAAAGTAATAAGGGGGATCATAGTAAGATGATCGTGGCGTGACGTCACACCAAATATTTATATTTAGGGTGGCTCCTTAACTACTGGTGGCCGTTGAACAATTTTGCGTAGTAGTCATTAATGAAATGGAACACTTGACATGTGATTGTTGTGAACGGGCCTAGTTGAGCCATTATTTGCTGAATGAAATGTTTGCAACATGGGCCTTAAATGTTGGATATAAAGATTTACATTTTGAGAAATGAATACTTTGACTTATAAATTCATGGAAACTAGTACGATTTGTCACACACTAGCCTAGTGCTTCAGACGTCGTTGTATGTAACGTTGCAGGTAATTTATGACTTTGTGGAACATGCTGGATGGCCCAAGAAGCCTGGATGTTGTTTTGTTCAATTATGTAGTAGGATTGTGTTTACTTGTAACGTTAGACTTGTATCTTTTGTTGACGGTTGTGCCGGACTTGTGGCTAGAATCATGGTTATGCTTATGTTTAATCCAACATGCTTGTAATAACTTCAACCTATCTTACACTTAGATCTTGTTAATTTATCACGCTTCTGCATTTTATGTTATACTCGAGTATTTTATTTATTTATTTATAGATTCATGAGCAGAAAATCCCTAAACTATTAGCAAGCCTTAGTGAGTTAACCTCATTAGCCGGTCATGACCCTTGTATTTTTGGGTTGGGGTCATGACACGGACACTTCAATTAAGTAGGGAGAACAAATCCATCTTCCATTCGACAATGTTGGAAGAAAGCAAGAATCGAATCACCTTGGCAATGCCCAACATGACCTTGCAAGTTGCAACATTAACTATTTAATTACATCAGCGCAAGTAATCTCTAGAAGACCAATACCAGGTTCATTAGCGCCGGTCATTTCAAGCCATTGAAGGCAACGGGTAATGCAGGATCAAATGACATGATTCTAGTTCTAGGCATTACCTTCAGATTTTGATTATATTGCGTTAGCGCAATTATTCGAGCGTTGTGAGTCATGTAGGTGACATGATTTATTTTTTGATCACTTAGGGAGTTGCGGTCAATTTATGTTCATCTCGACTAATCTCTGAAATACCAATAACACCGTTAGGTAGCCCCGGCCATTCAAAGCTGGGGAAGGCGGTGGGCCAGTGGCCTTTCTTTGGGTCAGGCATGACCAAATGAGATGATTCTATTGCTTGGGAACAAGTGAATGATTTATATCTCCATTATTAAGAAATATTCAGTGGATTCAGAGAAGAAATATCTGAAGGCAAAAGAGGCAACAACCCCACGCCTCCATTTCTGCCGGAGAGCTTTCAATGCATTGTTGAAAACTGTTACTACCATTTTTGCTTAGCCAGAGTAACCCCAAGAAATTGTCTCCCCCAAATCCTGATTTATTGTTCTTGTTCTTTCGATGGGAAAGTGGAGACGATGATTTGCTGATCCAAAAAAAAAAATTAAAAAAAATTGGAGACGATGATTTGATCCCAAAATCTTGAGTATTTGGTATGGTAGTGATTAAACCCTTCGGTCAAGGATTTGATATTTGGAGTACAATTTGATGAATTGTATCTCCATTTGATTTCAATTACCTTTCTGAACCCAACTACTTTGACCATTCGCATTTATGAGAGGGAAGGGAAGGGGCCGGTCATTCAGGATAGCGACAGGGAGGTTTAGAGAGATAATTTTGGTTTATAACGCAGCGAAAAAAACATCTCAATAAAAAGGCAGTTTCATAGGACATCGATTGAAACCAAATTTCTCATATCTTTTAGATGGTAAATGTGATTGTATAAGTAGCCTGTATATTTGACAAAATAAAACATGAAATTTGATCTCATGCCTATTCAAGTTCAATCAAGCTAATCTTTTGAGACAGTGACTTATTTTTTGCATCGCCTATAAATGAACGTTTCGGGTTAGTGACACTAAAACTTTGTTGGGACTTCAGGTCCTTTGTTGGCATCTTGTCACCATATAGGTGTTCATTTCAAATTTTTTTTTTTTTTTGACGTTTTATTTACAAATTGAGCGGCTGAGGGTTGGTTGAGATTTTGCAAGTAGCAGCACTAGAAGAGTCATGGGTACACTTCGGAGCTATCTGTATGTTTTTCTTATCTGCGTGATAATGATTTTTCTTTTTTTGCCGACAAAAAAAAAAACTCCGTTGGGACCTACAAAATTAAGTTTAGATGGTCTTAAAAGTTGGGACGCTGCTAGAGGTGAGTTTCTGGCTTCTAAATAATGCCAACCATGCAATGTCCTCTTCTTCAACCCCACAACAGTTAAGTTCACATGGATAATTCCAAATTTCCTGCAGGACCCCATATATTAATAATACAATACAAGTCCGCCAAGATCGAAGACTTGTTCTGATAAAAAAAGAAGGAAAAAAATCGAAAAGACTTGCAAGTTGCACCAATGAAGACTTGTTCTGATAATTATACATATCCAACACTCCATCTGGTTGAGAAGCAGCAGGAGAAGCAAAGTTGCACCAATGAAGACTTGTTCATGTTAGGAAACTTGCTGCAACGGGTTTGAAAATTCTTTGAACGGCCTTACCAGTGACCAGATTTGTGGTAAAACTTGGACCATCAAGAGTTCAAGTTACATGTATTACATATGGTTGAAAACATAATTGAGAGCTCAAAATGCACATGATGATGGGTCTATTAACCAAATCTCTCTCAGTCTCTCTCATAGCCTTATTTCTCTCTCTCCTCCCATTGCTTCCAATCAAAGCCCATGCCCGTGACACAACATCCTCCCTTAATGTTGCTAGCAACGAGACTGATTTCCGTGCTTTATTGGCCGTTAAGTCAACTATTCTCCCAGAATATCGACAGGCTTTAAGCTCATGGAATGAGTCTCTCCATTTCTGCCACTGGCAAGGTGTCAAATGCGGTCGCCGACATGAACGAGTCACTGTTATAGATCTCGCGTCCAGAGGTTTAACTGGTTCTTTGTCTCCTTACATCGGAAACCTCAGTTTTCTCCGGGAGCTTAGTCTCTTTAACAACACTCTTACAGGTGAAATTCCAACTGAACTCGGTAATCTTTTCAGGTTACAGAAACTAAATCTAAGCGTTAACAGTTTTGAAGGGAAAATTCCACCTCACCTATCTCGTTGCTCCAATCTTAGGGACCTTGGGGTAGGCAAAAACAAGCTAGTTGGAGGGTTCCCGAAAGAACTTGCTTATTCAATGCCTAGACTCATATCACTCTACGTTAATGATAACAATTTGACCGGAGGAATTCCTCTGTGGATTGGGAATCTTAGTTCTCTGGAAGACTTTAATGCCGCTGGCAATCCTCTTGAAGGAAGTATTCCTAATGCTTTGGGTCAATTGAAAAATTTAAGAGCACTTTGGCTGGGTTCCAGTCAAATTTCAGGTACCATCCCTTCTTCCTTATACAACCAATCATTGCTAATTACATTATCAGTGCCTGCAAATCGAATTGGGGGTAGTCTTCCTCCGACATTTGGTTTCAAGTTCCCTCACCTTCAGCTCCTTCAGTTACAGCACAACCAATTTGATGGTCCAATTCCGCTTTCAATATCCAACTGTTCGCAGTTGGTACAACTGGAATTGGATCATAACAATTTCAGTGGAAAAGTAAGAAATGATTTCGGAAATTTAAAAAACCTCGACCGGATAAATCTTGGTTATAACAATTTTGAGACTACGGGATCAGATGGACTTGACTTTCTTAGTTCTTTGACCAATTGTAGTGACTTGGGGGTGGTAATTTTGGAGAATGGTCAATTCAGAGGGGTATTACCAAACTCTATGGGCAATCTATCTATCTCTTACTTGGCACTAGGTCTAAATCAGTTGTACGGATCTATTCCTTCAACAATAGGAAACCTTGTGAATATTGGAACCTTAGCCATGAATAATAACCAATTCACAGGCCCGATTCCCGATAGCATAGGTTATCTTCATAAGTTGCAAAGGTTGTCAATTTCACAGAATAGTATCTCAGGTAAAATTCCGGACTCTATCGGGAATTTGTCTTTGATGAATGATCTTTACTTGGAGCAAAATAGACTAGAGGGGGCAATACCCCCGAGTCTTGGCAACTGTCACAATTTGTTACTGTTGACACTTTCTGGTAATAATCTTAATGGGAGCATACCAAGACAACTTTTTAGGGTCTCTTCTCTGTCAATTAGATTGGATCTAGCTCGCAACCGTTTGTCTGGATCCTTGCCATTTGAGGTTGGAAGGCTCAGTAATTTAGCAGAAATCGATATCTCAGATAATGGTTTGTCTGGTGAAATTCCTAACACTCTTGGTATGTGTAACAGCCTTGAATACCTATATTTGGGAAAAAATTTCTTTGAAGGATCTATTCCTTCATCAATGGGATCCTTGAGAGGTATTCAGAATTTGGACCTTTCCAACAACAAGTTATCTGGTCAAATTCCGAGATTTTTAGAGACATTTAATTTGCTGCAGAATCTCAATTTGTCTTTCAATAATTTTGAAGGAGCGTTACCAATGAAGGGTATTTTTACAAATGCAACTGCAATATCAATTGCTGGTAACTATAGGCTTTGTGGTGGCATTTTTGAACTACGACTGCGTCGGTGCACCACAGAGAAATCGAGAAAAGGGATGTTTCTTTTACAAACACGAGGAATCACAGTAGCTTTGGTACTCATTGGAGTAATCGCGGTATCATCTTTTGTTGGAGTATCCACAGTATCATCTTTCCTTATATGTCGTTTGTTCAAGAAGAAAAGAAAAACCAAACCTACAATTACATTGTTGAAAGATTCATTCTCAAAAGTCACTTATGGAGAACTTCTCAGAGCAACTAAAGGTTTCTCTTCTAGGAATCTTCTTGGGATTGGAAGCTTTGGCCGTGTTTATAAAGGTATTATTGACCAAAACGGGAAGTTGGTTGTGGTGGTCAAAGTATTTGACCTTCAAACTCGTGGCGCTACCAAGAGTTTCGTGGCAGAGTGTGAAGCCTTAAGGAATGTCCGACACCGACTCCTAGTTCCCATCATAACTTCTTGTTCTAGTGTTGATTTTCAAGGGAATGAGTTTAAAGCTCTAGTTTACGAGTTCATGCCCAATGGCAATCTAGATAATTGGTTGCATCCTATTCTGAAAGCAAATGATTTGGAACATGGGTTTGTGGGACTCAATCTTCTACAAAGTGTAAACATTGCCATAGATGTGGCTTGTGCACTCGATTATCTTCATCACCAGTGCGAAAGGCCAATTATTCATTGCGATTTAAAGCCGAGTAATATCCTTCTCGATGGTGACATGGTTGCCCATGTTGGAGATTTTGGTCAAGCTAGGTTTCGTGCGGATCTCACCAGCAGTCCAAATACATGTAGTTCAACGGCAATAAGGGGAACCATTGGATACATAGCTCCAGGTAAGAACAAACTCTTTTTGTCAGATTTCTTATTTAAATCTCCCTTTCCTAATATCAAATCACCAAATTTCACCCCATTGGGTATGTTAGATTCCATAGAAGGATTGGATGTGAAGTAGGTTGCATGTGATCCATATATTGATGACATTCACAATGTTAAATTTTGTATGGTTAATTATCCTAAACCAAATCATAGTCAATTCTTTTCTGTTATTTAACCAGGACTGACATGCACACGCGATAATTGGATGATGATGTAAAATAAGTAGTTGATTGATAAGTTTGTCATTGAAAATAGTGTCACATAACTTTCAGCTCATTGCGTAAATCTGCCAGTTTCATATTACAAGACGCACGCTATGTATTCTAAGAAAGTTCTCGTTCATTTTGTATCATTTTTCTTTTTGTGAAAAAGAGTGAAAGATCACTTTAGTTTATACGTTTGTTTTTCTTACAAATGGTAGAGTATGGACTTGGAAGTGAGATATCAGCAAGTGGAGATATTTATAGTTATGGGATCTTGTTGTTGGAGATGATAACAAGGAAGAGACCTACTCATGAAATGTTTGGGGCAGATCTTAATCTTCATAACTTTGTGAAGATTGCCTTCCCTCAACGTGTGATGGAGATTGTAGACCCTATGCTCTTAGCGGAGGACAGACATGGCAGCATTATGGTGGAAAATCTGATCCCCATTGTAAAAATAGGACTGGCATGCTCAACAGAGTCCCCAAAAGATCGAATGAGTATAAAGACTGTACTCCACGAACTACATCTGGTCAAGAACATAATTTTGAAAGGTAAGCAATTAAAGATCTTACTCAATATTTTGAACCTTGACCTTATTTCTGACATTAGATTTAATCCTTCTTGGTTTTGCTAGGGCGAGATGATAGCTAGACAATATTGATAATTAGGAGTGTCAAAATCAGCATAGACAGACCTCGATGATATTGGAGGAACAATCCCACCTTTCATTAGACAATGTTGGAAGCAAGCAAGAAAGAAGAAACGAATCATCTTGGCAATGCGGCATGCCCACCATGACCCTGCAGTAATGGTAGGACCGCATACCAATGCTTTCCTAAGTTTTTCTTAAGTATGCCTTCGACTTCTCTGAACCTGTAGGGTTCACCACGTTTATATTTGTTTACTTTTTCAAATGCTATCGCATATTTACTGTATCTATTCAATATGGGCATAAAAAGCAAGTATATTATGCTCTTCTGATTGGGTTTTTTTTTTTTTCAGTTATCTTTTTGTTGGTTGGGTGCAAGTATTACTCCATCAGTATCTAACTAAATATTTGGCGCGTAAATCTAGGTCTTTAAAGAGATGAATTTTTTTTTTTTGGTAAAAAGAATCAATTTTTTTTTTTTCACAAATCAATACTAGTTCTTTTAAGTTGTCAAAAAAATTAAATTAAATTTTAACAGAAAAAATACATATTTTTAATAGCTTAATTTTGTGCGCCGAATATTTATTTATGGACGAAGGAAGTATTTTATTGGGAAGAATAGTCCAATTTAGGAAACTAAAAGGAAACTTACCTCCACTAGATTATTGTTGTGCTTCTCAAAAAATGAAAAAAAAAATGAAAAAAGAAAAGTAAATAGCTGAGCCATGACAAGGACATCCAATAAATAAAGCAAAAAAGCTGGCAATGAACAAGCCGGCAAATTTGGCGATGAACAATAAAAATAAAGTCCTCCTCCACCATATAATTCTTATCCTCGATCTGTAGAAATCACAACACCTCCTCTTTAACCTTGCGTTATCAACTAATTATACCCTGTAAAACACCTAGGTTCACATCCTTCTCTGTCCTCTTTATACCCCCTTAGGTATCCAGCTGCTTGTGGCGGAAAATTCGGAAATTTCTCTCCCCCGAGATAATACAGTACCGAGGCAGAGAAATTAAGCTTTTAACTGCCCAATATTAGTCGAGGTATAGAAATTAAACACTGCGAAATTGAGCTAGATTAAACACGGTGGCTTTAAAGGAGTTCCCTATAGCATTCTGACAGTTCACTGAGTTAAAAGTGAACTTCACGCTATGTCAACAGCGAAGTCAGAAATTGGTCTAGTTATGCCACATTCTTTCTTTTTTATTGGTGACTGAGAACTTCATTAAAAAACACTATCAAGAGGAAACACCTCAAAGAAAACAAAGCAAAAAAACCTTAGAGTGCCCTTGAAATTCTGTTGGTCCTTTCTTCTCAAGTGAAACAGACCATAGGATCTAGAGCTAGCAATCCTTCTAAGAGTATTAGGTAAATCTCTCTTTTCGAATTCGGAACAGAACCGCAAGCAACTTTCTAGAAGTAAAGCGTAGGACCAGCAGGGATATACTATCTCAACTTAGCAACAATGCTCTAGACTTGCTTAGAAAAGGAGCACTCAAAAAGAAGATGATCCAATGATTCGTCAGTTAGCTTAAAGAGAGAGCAAATAGGAGTATCAATAACACCCCAGCTAGCTATGACCAAATGACATGATAATTTCACGTACAAAAGACCGCGTTTACTACTAGTATACAAGTCTGCCACTAGATATTTCCTTCAAACACTACATGTCCAAGCAAACACTTGCACCAATGACACGACTAGAATTAAGTGATTGGACTTGAGCGTTCATGTTCCTGCTTATATATAGTTCGAACATACTCCAATATTTGAGAACTCAAACCACACAGGCCAATATGAGTCTCGTAACCAAATTAAATCTCTCTCTATTTATCTCCTACCCTTATTTCTCTCCTTCATCCCATTGCTTCACATCAAAGCCCTTGCCCTTGACACAACTACAACATCCCTTAGTGGGATCAGTTTATTTCTAATCCATGTGTATATGTTCCTGCATAATTAGTTAAATCAACCTTTAACATTTCTAATTTGTAAAAGAAAATAGTTAATCAATGAATGCTTCGACCAAATTTCATCTCTATGCTGGTGCTACTCGTTCGGTGCTTCTGAGTATAAATATGATTCATGAGTACTCTCAATCGGTTCTTTGCCATTTGTGTTCTTAGCATATGGAAACTCCCCATCATTTGTTTCTACATTGTCAATTCTCTTGGGTTGTTTGGTCATTGATTTTGGAGTGGTGGCATGTGAAGTGGGTTTGCCCATCATCATTGGCGGGTCTTTCTATCTGGTGGTTTGATAATAGATTTGGTAATTTGGAGAAACACATTTGGGAAACAACGTTCTTCGTTACACTTTGGTCCTTATGGTTTAGTGAGAAATGACTATGTATTCAACAACGCTACAACGGGAGTGGGGGAAGTTGGGGAGCTTATCAAAACTAGAATTGTGATGTGGATGAAGTCAAAATTTGACATTAAGGTTTATACGGTAGAGAATTTTAAGGAATATCTCAATGGAATCCGAAAGGTGAAAATGTAATTTAGATTTAGGTGTGTTTACATCCAACTATCTATTAGATGTTTGTTTTATTTTCTTTTTCTTTTGCTCCCTCGATGTACATGTATCTCGTTCAAGTCCATAAAAGTTTCGTTTGCCGAGAAAAAAAAAATCAAAACAATATCATTGGAGAGCCTGGAAAGGAAATTCTAATCTTTGAATTTGAAAGAAATTCTAATCTTTTTGTTTCTGTTCCATCAAATCCCTAAATTCAGAGAGCCTGGAAAGGACTTTTAGCCTGTGGGTATAATTTGCCTCGAAAAATCATTGGAGAGATTTGCAAAGAGGTTGAAAATTCTTAGACCATTAAATGATGGGCTCACCAGTGACCATATTTGTGGAAATTTTTGATATTGCCTAAGGCGTTTTTGACAGAGACTCGTGGAAATTCTTAATAATGCTGGAAATTCTTCTTAATAATGCCAAAAACCCAATTACTGTATCTCTAGTCTCTACTTCTTTCCGCATTTTCTCATCGACACAGATATACGATCGTATCATGTTCATTATTAGATAAAGCTCCTGCAATCTAACATTACACCTTACATTGTGTTTTTAATTGGTTTGTTTGGTTTTCCGCTGTATCTCTGGTGCTTTGTTAATTCGGGCTCTCAAGGTTATAGATACCCTTGGTGGTCATTGTTCTTGGCTTTTTTAATTAGTCTTTAATGAATTCCAGAACCCCATATTACTTTGTCAAACAATTTGAGCATCAATAATGATGACACCAGGAGACTAGAAACTCTGGCGTCTAAGTTCAGTTATTTCTACTATCAATAGTACTTGACTTGACTTTGAAGACTTACTGGTGGTGTATAACTTGACTTGACTTTGAGGACTTACTGGTGGTGTATAAGCTCCGATATTGACCGTGGAGGAACCGAAGCAATTGATGCAAATTGTAGTGGCCGGTAGGAGGTAAGCAGAATGAAAACGATGGAGGAAGAGAGGGAGAAAGTTGGCGCAGGGGGGCGGGGAAATTACAGGATAGTGACAGCTAGGGGGTTTAGAAACTTACGCTCTTATGTACGTGGGAAAATGCAGAGTGTAGGTGTAATTTTTACTTTATACCCTCCGTCTCTATGTGAGTGTATGGCAATCTAATAGAACTCATTAATTGCTATTTATTCAAAAAAATTTAATAAAATAAATGCATATTTTTGAAGGCCTAAATTTGCGCACCAAATATGTATAATTAGGGATGGAGGGAGTAACTTTCTCTTTTGCTTATATAAAAAAAAAAAACAAAAACAACACAAAACACTCCCTTCTTTTTCTCTGAGTTTCAAACAAGAACAAGAACGAAAATAAGTATTTTTCTTTCTTTTTCTTTTTATTTTCAGGTTCCAATTAAAGTCTTAGTACTATCATGGGATGAAATCGATCTTGATCATTCCGACAAATATGTCTTGTGTAGTGGCCCCGGCAGATTGGGCCTCGGACCGCTCCTGAAGCACGAGCCACTGGCCGGGCACGTCCGGACCAGCTCCCAGAACCTATCGGAGCCCGGTCCCTCATGGCGTCTAAGCCTTTGGGCTTCCCGCCGGAAAATCACTCGGTGCGACAGAGCCAGTGCGCCGGAATGACTCAAAGGGCGGGATTCATCCTCTGGCGCCCGAGTGTTCACCTCCGACACGTCATCATGGCGTATCCAGACAGTTAAGCCAAGGAGGATGATGTAGGGCATGAATTTAGGAGATTTCAACTATATGGAAACTTTATTTTAGGAATTATTTGTTTTAGGAATTCCTCTTTCAATATCACTTGTTCAGGCATATTCCTATCAGTCTCCACTCTAAGTAGTTACCTTATTGTTAACTACTACTAGTATAAATAAGAGTGGAACCCTCCTTGTAATTCATCTTTTACATCAATATTAATTTTTCTTATGTGTAAGAATTGCTCATGAATTTTATCTCGTTTAGATTAGTATGTAGCTAGTCTTTTCGTGAATCATCATGCATTGAGGGCTGACCTGGCCATATACTCGTCACCCAAGGTGGTTATCCGAGCTTACCTTACACGCGCTTACTTGGGGACCAAGTTAGGTGTAGCGTATAAAAGGGAAGAGATATCAACCTAGAGAGGTTTGCCGTCCTCTCAACCCTAACCTACGTACCCTCCTTCTCCTATGTACTAACTTGACCATCGGAGGGTTACTGGGCTACACTAGCCCTAGTAACTTGTTGCAAATATGGCGGAGGGGAGCAGAGCAACCAAGGAAGTAACCAGAGGCCACCTACATTACGGATCCCTGCAAATCAAACCCCTACATCTTGTATATATCGAACATGGTCCTTCTACTTGATTTGGGCACGAAGTCCTTCTACTAGATAGATCCATCGGTAGATAGTAGATTTGTGCTTGAAAAAGCTGATAAAAATTCTAAAAGTTTACTAGAGAAATATCAAACCTGGTATTGATTTGAAATTTATGATGTAGAGAAAATATGCATTTTCAAGCTTTCCAAATTTGGGGCCATGGTGTGAACAAAATGACTCATTCAATTAGTGAATTGGATTCCTCAACTTCCTAAAGGAGAGCCTCTCTCTCTCTAACTTCCTAAACCCTAGCTGCCGCTTCACTACTCTCCCCCTCACGCCCGATCTTGTCGTTATGGGCGTCGCATAGGTTCGAGCCTTGATAGGGGCGCAGTTTCTTGGGACGGAGATGACAGTTGGTGGTACTGTACGGTGGGGTGTGGTTGTTGTGGTAATTGTGGTTCCGTTCTATCGGCTTTTATGGGTGGCTGAATTTAGGTGTGATGATCTGCTGTAGGTTTTCTATTTTGTTGATGTCTTTTCGGTTCTTTCTGTTTTCTCTCCCGTTGAAGGGGTTTTCCTAATCCCTACGTGGGTTTTTTGTTGGTTGCTCCGCTAGTGTTGCGCTGATCGGAGATGTTCTCCATCTGTTTTGCGCATTAAGTTGTGCGAGGTCCTGAATGTTCTGCGTGATATTTAGGTCTCCATTGTGGTTGCTATATTCCTTCTTTTGGGATGGCTGTCCTGTCGTTGTTATTCCTTTGTTATCAATGAATATCATCCTATCGATATGACAAAAAAAAAAATCTGGGGCCATGGCTACAAGGACTTTGCATGTGGTAATTCTTCTCTCAGAAAAATTGCTGGTAAGATTTGCAAAGGGGTTGAAAACTCTAAGGCCATTACTAGAACGGCCCCACCGGCGACCACAAATGTGGAAATTCTGGTTCAATTAATCTATAACCACAATACTTACACACACACAAATCCGAGAAGTTAGTCGTGAATGCGTTGCTTCTGTTCTTTCTTTTTGTTTTTAGGTGTTTTCCCTTTCTTTCTTTTTGCTTTTAGGTCTATTTCTTACCAAATTGTTACTTTGTTTTTGTGTGTCAAGTTTCTAACTGGAAATTAACTTGTATTTGGATTTTGTAAGGCAATTAGAATGGTTGCTTGATTAGGAAAGATCAAAAATTTGGCATCTGGAGATGGATCCAAGGGGTAGGAAGTTATAAGATTGGCACCTCCAGAGTCCTAACCATAAGAGACCGCACTCTCAAACGATTTTATTGAGGTCTTTTTTGAGCCATTTTAGTTCAATTCAATGGTCAAAATTGTTCATTATTTAAAGCTTGGGAAAACATCAATCATGCCCTCATTTCAGTGATACAATATTGTTCACTATCATTTCACAATCCAGATTGAAACACTCTCTCTCCTCTCACTCCCACACTCTCTCTCCTCTCTCCTTTTTCTCTCACTAAATCTGAGCCGTCCAAAACCGAAATGGACGGCCCGGATGCACCGAGCGGGCACCACGTGGTACCCGCTTGGCACTGAAAAATTTCTCGTAGATGCCTATGAAAAAAACATTTGGGTGTGAAATCAATTTAATCGAATTCTCCTCACATACATCAACTTTTGGGGCTAAATGGGCTTGTTTTAGAAACAAAGTGGTTAATGTCAATAAAATTTAGCCCGACTTATTTCTGGAAATTCAACCTAATTTTCCTTGGATTCCACATACCCAATTGAGACCGAATGTACTAGTATTCAAATTCTACACGTCCAAACAAAGACTTGCATGCAAGTTGCACCAAATTAATTAGACGACTAGAATTATGTTTTCCTTATATATGTTCGAACATACTTCAATTGAGAACTCAAACCACACACCAAGATGAGTCTCCTAACCAAATCTCTCTCTATTTCTCTCCTACCCTTATTTCTCTCTCTCATCCCATTGCTTCACATCAAAGCCCTTGCCCTTGACACAACATCATCCCGTAGTCTTGTTAACACCATTAATGTTGCTAGCAATGAGACCGATTTGCATGCATTGTAGGCCTTCAAGTCAAATATTTTCCCAGAATATCAACGGGCCTTGAGCTCGTGGAATGAGTCTCTCCATTTCTGTCACTGGGATGGTGTCCAATGCAGTCGTCGACACGAACGAGTCACCGCTATAGACCTAACGTCCAAAGGTCTAGTGGGCTCTCTGTCTCCTTATATCGGAAACCTCAGCTTTCTGCGGGAGCTTAGCCTCGGAAACAACACTTTTACAGGTGCAATTCCAACTGAACTCGGTAGTCTTTTCAGGCTAAAGAAACTGAATTTGACATTTAATGGTTTCGAAGGCAAAATTCCAACAAGCCTATCACGTTGCTCCAATCTCAAGTACCTTACTTTAACCGAAAATAAGCTAGTTGGAGAGTTACCAAAAGAACTTGGTTCTTCAATGCCGAAACTCGTTACACTCTATTTTAGTAAAAACAATTTGACCGGAGGGATTCCTCCATCATTTGGGAATCTTACTTCTTTGCTAAACTTGAGTGCCTCTTTCAATCCGTTGGGAGGAAGCATTCCAAATGATTTGGGTCGATTGAAAACTTTAAGGCACTTGTGGTTGGGTCACACTGAAATTTCAGGTACTATCCCTCCTTCCTTATACAACCTATCGTTGCTAGAGTCATTATCTGTGTCGTATAATCAACTTCAGGGTAGTCTTCCACAGACATTCGGTTTCATGTTCCCTCATCTTCAGATCCTTCAGCTAAATCGCAACCAATTTAATGGTCCACTTCCACTTTCAATATCCAACTCCTCCAAGTTGTTACAACTCATGTTGGGCTTTAATAATTTCAACGGAAAGTAACAAATGATTTCGGAAGCCTAAAAAACCTCCGTGAGATAACTCTAGTTATGAACAATTTTGAAGCTAAGGGATCTGATGGACTAGCCTTTCTTAGTTCTTTAACCAACTGTAGCAATTTGAGAGTGGTAAGTATGGGGAAATGTCAATTTGGAGGGGTGTTACCGGACTCTGTGGGTAATCTATCACGCTCTCTCTTTTGGTTGCTACTAGGTGGAAATAAATTGCATGGATCTATTCCATCAACGATAGGAAACCTTGTGAATCTAGAACACTTAGGTCTAAATGAAAACCTATTCACCGGTCCAATTCCTGATAGCGTAGGTTATCTCCACAAGTTGCGAAGGTTGATATTCAGTACCAACACTATCTCCGGTAAAATTCCAGACTCTATTGGAAATTTGTCATTTCTGAATCAACTTTACTTATGGGAAAACAAACTAGAGGGAGCCATACCCGCGAGTCTTGGCAACTGTCGGAATTTATTAACGGTGGCACTAACTGATAATAACCTTAATGGTACGATACCGAGACAACTTTTGATGGTCTCTTCCCTCTCAATTGGATTGTACCTAAATCGCAATCGTTTGTCTGGATCCTTGCCACTCGAGGTTGGAAATCTCAAAAATTTAGTGTTAATCGATATCTCTGAGAATGGTTTGTCTGGTGAAATTCCTCAAACTCTTGGTAGCTATAGTAGCCTTGAAAACTTGTATATGCAACAAAATTTCTTTCAAGGATCTATTAATTCCTCAATGGAATCCTTGAGAGGTATTCAGAATTTGGACCTTTCCAGCAACAACTTGTCTGGTCAAATTCCGATATTTTTAGGGACATTTGCCTTGAAGAGTCTCAATTTGTCTTTCAATAATTTCGAAGGAGAGTTACCAATGAAGGGCGTTTTTACAAATGCAAGTGCAATATCAGTTGCCGGAAACAATAGGCTTTGTGGTGGCATTTCTGAACTACGACTACCTCGGTGCACCACAAAAAAATCAAGAAATAGGAAGTTTCTTTCGCAAACATTGGGAATTACAGTAGCTTCAATACTCGTTGGTGTAATCGTTGTGTTGTCTTTCATCAAATGTTTGTTCAAGAAAAAAAGAAAGACCAAACCAACAGTTTCATTGTTGAAAGATCCATTCTTGAATGTCTCTTATGGAGAACTTCTCAAAGCAACTGAAGGTTTCTCTTCGAAGAATTTGCTTGGTTTTGGTAGTTTTGGTTGTGTGTATAAAGGTGTTATTGAACAAAACAGGGCGTTAGTTGTTGCGGTCAAAGTACTTGACCTTCAAACTCGTGGCGCTACCAAGAGTTTCATGGCAGAGTGCGAAGCCTTAAGGAATATTCGACACCAAAACCTCGTTTCGATCATAACCTCTTGTTCTAGCACGGATTTTCAATGGAACGAGTTTAAAGCTCTAGTTTATGAGTTCATGCCTAATGGAAGTCTAGATAATTGGTTGCATGCTATTCCGGAAGAAAATAATGGAGAATGTGAGTTCGTGGGACTCAATCTTCTACAAAGAGTAAACATTGCCATAGATGTGGCTTGTGCACTCGATTATCTTCATCACCAATGCGAAATGCCAATTATTCACTGCGATTTAAAGCCAAGTAATATACTTCTTGATGGTGACATGGTTGCCCATGTTGGAGATTTTGGTCTAGCTAGATTTCTTGCAGAGCTCAACACTCCAAGTACTAGTAGTTCAACTGCAATAAGGGGAACCATTGGATATGCAGCTCCAGGTAACACCAAATTTCAACACGAGGGTAGTAAGTTAGTTAGACACCATAAAAATGTTACATGGGTTGTGATTTGTCCATGTCATTCAAGATATTGAATTTCGTATTGTCTCATCATGATTATTTTTTTCCCGTTAACTCTTAAAACATATTTTAAACAAATTGATCGGCTTTGATCATTTGAGTGGAATTCTTATTAGTTTTGTGTGAGGGGAACCGGCTCTTACATATTAGTGTAGATGTGCTAGTTTTATATATATTAGAAAACTCACAGGGTGTATTGAAGCAAGTTTTTTCTTTCTTTTCGCATTGCCTTTGTTATCCAAAAATGTTTCCTTTGGAGTTAAAGTTTGAATGTTACCAATGGCAGAGTACGGTCTGGGAAGCGAGATGTCAACTAGTGGAGATGTTTATAGTTATGGGATCTTGTTGTTGGAGATGATAACAAGGAAGAGATCTACTGACAAAATGTTTGAGGCAGACCTTAATCTTCATAACTTTGCAAGGATTGCCTTGCCTGAACGTGTGATGGAAATTGTTGACCCTATGCTCTTAACCGAGGAGACATATGGCAGCAAAATAATAGAAAATCTGATCTCCCTCATCAAGATAGGACTGGCATGCTCTACAGAGTTCCCAAAAGACCGGATGAACATAAATACTGCACTCCATGAGCTTTATTTGGTCAAAAACAATATTTTGAAGGTAAGCAGTTGAAGATCGTACTCAATATTTTGTAAATTCATTCTTTTATGATTTTCTCCTTCTCTCTGTAATTGGCATCAATACTCCATGGTTTCGTTTTTCTAGGCCAACATTGATAGCTAGACATTGTTGATATATAATTCAGTGTATCCGAGGCAGCATACGCACTCTGAGGACTCGTTCTGCATTTGGATTGATTAGATTAGTAACCGAGTTGTTTTAGTTACTTACAAAGGTTAAGCATTATTTTTTAATTCATTCAATATTTTGTAAATTCGTTCTTTTATGGTTTTGAACCTTCTCTTTTTCTTCGATATCGGCTTCAATCCTCCATGGTTTTATTTTTTTAGGGCAACATTGATAGCTAGACATTATGGATAACTCAGGGTGTCCGAGATAGCATACGCACTAGAAGGACCTTACCCACGTTTGGATTGATTAAATTAGTAACCTAGTTGTTTTAATTAGTTAGAGAGGTTAAGCATTATATGTCTTTTGTACATTTTGATATTTTTGTAGTGTTGTTAACTACTCCAGTCAAGTCTAGGAGGAACCAAATCATATCGTAAACTAGTTCTATAGCCCTCCCTTTTCCCTCAAATCCCTCCCCTACGTGAACTCCTACTCACCAAAACTTTCCCCAACTTAATTTTATATTTAGGCAGAGAGAGAGAGAGAGAGAGAGAGAGAAAACAAGTATCCTTGTTCTTCGAAATTTCAACATCAATCTTGTGTTTGTCATCATATATTATTATATTGTGATCTTCGAGTAAACTTTAGACTTAGATTGAAAACCCCCATTAATGGTGTCATTTTCACCCCTCTCTGTTTGAAGACCAGAACCAGCCTGGACGACTGGTACACCTTCGGCGATCAGTAATCTTCTGAAAATTCCTTAGGACTCTATAAAACTTTTTTTTGGATGATTCTTTCGCCAAAAGTTTCGTTTTTGAATCTACTATGTAGGAAAAATATGAACAGTGAATAACACTCAGAATCTGCACCTCAAATTCATCCGTTTTCCATCCTGGTCCAGTTCTGGCCACATTTGGTGTGTTGAGTTTTCACCCTATATACTTCTGGGCATTTCTAGCCTTTGAGTTCTTCACGACTTGTCTTCCTAACATCTTTGTCTACGTCCCTGTAATATTACATAAATTTCTGATTTTCATCGGTTTTCGGGACTGCTTTGCTTAGAAACCATACTGTATAGCTCAAGCCTTACACGTTATTGATCTTGTCGCTTAACGTACTTGTGCATGTGTGACGTATAATAACCTTAATAGGTTTGGTTTGATGTGTTTAGGTCCAAACATCAGGGACCCATAGCTCGCAAGTTTGACAAATTTGCTCGGCACACTCTTGGTGAGTCTTTTATATGCCTTACTTGAATTTTCGGATGAGAAGCATGCGTGCTTCGTCTTGGCTTAACGGTAGAACTTATTGTTTCACATGTGCTACTATGTTGCAAATATGGTGTGTAAAAGGATTTCCTATCTTTTAAAATTGCAATGATTTTTATGAAAATGGATAATTTGGGATTCATAACTATTAGTGACACGTGGTTTGAATGGTGTCTAGCCGCTAGTGGAAGCGAATAGTGAGGCAAAGTAATAAGGGGGATGTAGGGAGGTATTCCCGAGCAGGTATGATTAGTCACCGAGCACGTGATGTGTTAGAGACACGTGGCAGGCATGACAAGTTCATCGCCGGGCATTGCGATGAGCGGCAATATGGACCAGTGACACGTGAAGGCATTGGTCCAGACATTCTGTTCGGTTGCTAAGGTCAAAAGACATGTGAAGTCATTTGACCAGATATAACAACGTGGACCAGTTGAATGCGAGGTCATTGGTCCAGGAGGACTGTTCGGCAAAGAGAAAGCCGAACAGTGGAAAAAGTTGCCCTAAGTCGTGTCGTGGCAAGAATACTCCAGAATGGTAATATTCCGTAAAAAAGATAAGATCCCGAGTATATAGGATCGAGGCTAGAGACCCAACGTGAGTGGGGTGTTCGGATAATTATGGAAAAGAATCCCAAAAGGACTGAGAGTCCCATAAAGGTTAAGCTATTATACAGATAAGGGAACGAGAATCCATGAGATACTAGGTTTCCTATACGAGGTAGGAATCCTAGGGCAACAGGGATGCTTGGGCAGCAAGCATCCGCGAATCTATAAATACGAGGTAAACCTGGAGGTAAAAGGTACGCAATATTGGGCTATCTCTTATTGCTTTCCTACTGATAATTAGGGTTTCTTACTAGTACGCGATACTAACTTAGGCATCGGAGGGCCTTTGCCACGAGAGGCAAAGGTGCGCTCACCCCTTGTCTGTTTTGCATATTAGGGTTCCGACGAAGAATTAGGGTTCCAGTGTAGAGGCACGTGAAGCCGCTGCAAATTGGTGTTGTTCAGAACACTAATTGTTTTCATCCCCCTACAATTGGCGCCGTCTGTGGGAAACGAACGAGTTTCGTGAAAAAGATAACCATGATGGAAGAAGATCCAACCACGCCGTTCAATCCAAAGAACCAGTTAAGTGGTGGAGGGGACAAATCTCCACCAGGTGCTCCGAAAAGCCCACTGGAAGAGAGGACAAAGCAACTACTGGCTCCACGAGAAGGAGCAAGTCCTTAACAGCGTGGATATCCTCGACCTAAAGAGGAAAGAAATCGAGGAGTACGCTTGTTTGATCAAAAGACGAGAGTATGAGATACGAGAGCTACAGCGGGTACGAGATCACCTGGAAGATTCCGGACTTTCACGAAGGAATTCTGGAGAAAATAGGAGGGCTCTGCTAGTCCGTAAAGAGCCTCATTCACGAAGTAGAAGGAGTAAGAGTAGTAGTCCTACCACGAGACGGTGTGAAGCTTCCCCAAGAAGGAGGAGAAGCAGAAGTAAAGACCGCACGCTAGAAAGGCGAAGGGCTTCTTCACGAAGAAGAAAGAGCAGAGAACGAAGTTCCTCATCTGAGGAAAAAACGAGGAAACATCACCGTGACAGGTACGAGAGACCTGATGCTGACTGGGCCAAAGCTGTGGCTCACAAGACAGTTGAAAAGGAGGAAGGGACGGTGTCCGCACGAGAAGCGGCACGTAAAGCCCTGAGTAACATTGCAGCCTCCCCGTTTGCGAGGAGGCTGCAGGAGGCCAGGTTGCCGACCAGAGTGAAGCACGGAGCGTTCGTGCTTTACGAGACAAACACGGACCCTGTGGCTCACATACAGCATTACCAACAGGCCATGTTCATGCACGATGGTGATGATGCCATTCTGTGCAAAATGTTCCCGTCAAGTCTTGGCAAGGTGGCCCTGAGTTGGTTTCATAAACTAGCGCCACGATCCATAAGAGGATGGAGGCAGTTGGCCGAAGAATTCACTGCTCGGTTCTTGACAAGCAGAAAGGCCCCAAAGACTTTTGAGAGTCTGTCCACCATGAAACAGGCAGAAAGCGAGCTGATCAGAGATTATGCAAAGAAGTACTGGGAAACTTTCAACGAGATTGAAAGTTGCAGTGAGGAATATGCCATAGCAACCTTCAAAACTGGCTTGCCTGTTCGGGGAGAGCTGCGCCGCTCATTGAATAAACATCCGGTGGCTACGTTGGCCAAACTGATGGAGCGAATAGAGCAGCACGCCAGAATGGAGGATGACATACTCCGTGAGGACGGCAGGATTGCTGCCGAACAGCCTAAAACGCCTGCCAAGAAGGTGGACAAACCTGAGCCCAAAACATACAAGGAACGGAAGGAGTACGGGCAGGCTAAGAAGGATCTGTATAAGGAAAAGCAAGCTCCTAACCCCAAGTCCTTCTTTTCTATCATTACTGTTTGGAAGGAGCCAATCTACAGGATCCTTTATCGAATAAAGAATCAGCCGTACTTCAAGTGGCCTCCGAGTCTTGGCGGAGATAAAGACGCTAAACGTGCTACGAATCAGCACTGCAGCTACCACAAGGACTGGGGCCACATGACTGAAGATTGCGAGATGTATAAGAAACACCTCGATGACTTAGTCTCTCAGGGCTATCTCAAGGAGTTTATCTAGGAAGATCCCAAGGAAAAAGGGAAGACCATGGAACTGGATTACGAGCAGAATCCTAAGGGGGTAATCCATATGATACATGGACTGGCTACGCCTTATACGAGAAATGAGGTTAGACTGTTGCAAAGACAGTTTAAGCACGATCAGCATGTGATGCGATTGAGTAATAAAAGAGGGCGAGAGAGTGATGTATGTAATGAGAGCATAGCCTTCACAGATAATGATTTGGGAGAGGTCCAGATACCTCATAACGATGCTCTGGTCATAACCCTACGAGTTGGGGAGTATGACATTGAAAGGATCCTAGTGGATTCAGGAAGTTGTACAGAGGGTGATGTACTACGACGCGTTCAAGAAGCTGGGTTTAGCCGAGACAAAATTGGAACAGTCCACGACACCATTGATTGGTTTTGGTGCAGGGGCGGTCTGGCCCCTTGGAAAGGTGACACTGCCTGTTCGGGCAGGTTCTGTTGTTTTAAGGACGGATTTTCTGGTTGTAGACGTCCCTTCTTCTTATAACGCGATTATAGGAAGAACCTGGTTACACAAAATGAGGGCAATCTCCTCGACTTACCACCAGATGGTGAAATTTCCAGGATCCAACGGGATCGAATCAATCAGGGGTAACCAGAAAGCGGCCCAACAATGTTTGTTTTCCATCATTAAGAAGGCCCCGAAGGCCCACCATGTTCATACACTGGAAGTGCCAGATCAACCGACTATCGAGGATGTCGGAAGATGCCCGGCCGATAAGGTAATCGAAGGCTTGGAAAAAATTCAGATCAACGAGGCTGATCCTGAAAGATATTTTTTGATTGGGGAACCACTACCAGCAGAAGGAAAGACCGAGTCAATACAGTTTCTGAAGGAGTATGTTGATGTGTTTGCATGGGTACCAGAAGAGATGCCTGGTGTAGATGCTGACATAATCTGTCACCATCTGAATGTCGACCCTCAGCATAAGCCAGTTATTCAGAAGAAACGTAGGGCGGCCGTGCAACACGTGGATGCTGTTGTTGAAGAGGTTAATCGATTGCTTGAGGCAAAAGCAATACGCGAGGTTCACTACCCTGAGTGGCTGTCCAACACCGTGGTCGTAAAAAAGAAGAATGGGAAGTGGCGTGTCTGTGTGGACTTCACAGATTTGAACAAGGCCTGCCCTAAGGATAGTTTTCCCCTCCCAAGGATAGACCAGTTGGTTGACGCAACAGCTGGCTACGAGCGAATGAGTTTTCTTGATGCGTATCGAGGATACCATCAAATTGCTATGTTTGGGCCCGATCAGGAGAAGACATCTTTCATCACCCTACGGGGTTTGTACTGCTATAGTGTCATGCCGTTTGGGCTGAGAAATGCAGCGGCGACATACCAAAGGCTTGCTACTATCATGTTCAGGGAGCTGCTTGGGAAAACTATGGAGGTTTACATAGATGATATGGTGGTAAAAAGTCGAGACAAGCGAGGGCATATTACAGACTTGAGAGAAGTCTTTGAGATTTTGAGGAAGTACAAATTGAAACTCAACGCCTCGAAATGTGCGTTTGGGGTCTGTTCTGGCAAATTCCTAGGGCACTTGGTCACTATGAGGGGAATTGAAGCTAACCCAGATCAGATCGCGGCCTTGCAGAGGCTGCAAAGTCCCAAAATCACGAAGGAGGTCCAGAGACTAACTGGAATGGCTGCAGCACTCAACAGATTTATCAGCAGATCAAGTGACAAGTGTAGGCCCTTCTTTCAGTTATTGAAGAAAAGGGAAGGATTTGAATGGGGAGCAGAATGTGAGCAAGCTTTCCAGGACCTGAAGAAGTATCTGGCCGAGCCACCACTTCTGTCAACCCCGCAGCCGGGTGAGTCCTTGATTTTATACTTAGCTGTTTCTGAGCATGCTGTGAGTGCAGTCCTGTTAAGGGATTTGGGAGTTGAGCAAATCCCAATTTATTATGTTAGCAAGACTTTGCTAGATGCAGAAACGAGATACCTGCCCCTAGAGAAACTTGTCTTGGCACTTAGGACAGCGACGAGAAAGCTGCCACACTATTTCCAGAGCCATAGGGTGGTGGTATACACTGAATTTCCACTGAAGTCTCTGCTACGAAAGGCAGACTTTTCAGGAAGAATCTCGACATGGTCCGTCGAGTTGAGTCAATATGATATTGATTATCAACCGCGAACAGCAATCAAAGGCCAAGTGTTGGCTGATTTTGTGGCAGAGTTTTCTCCCACGGAAGCTCCCCTGCCTCCTACGAAAAAGGGACAAGAGAGTAGAACATTGTCCTCAAGGGATAAAGTCTCAGCCGAACAGGATGATACGGAATGGAATTTATTCGTTGACGGATCAGCTTATAATACTGGTTCAGGAATTGGTGTTGTTCTCTTTCCCCCTGGAGGAATTATGATAGAACTGTCTATTCGGTTGGGATTCAGCGCGTCGAATAACGTGGCGGAGTACGAGGCACTCCTGGCTGGGTTAAGAAGTGCGAAGACTCTGAAGGCAAAAAGAGTTAGGGTGCATTGTGACTCGCAGCTTGTGGTAAATTAGCTGTCCGGCGAGTATCAGGCCCGGAATGAGAAAATGGCGGCATACGTGGAAGCCGCCAAAGATTTACTGGACACCTTCGAGAGGGTCCACATTGAACAGATAAGTTCCGGACAAAATGCACATGCTGATTCACTGGCATGGCTGGCTGCAGCGGTTCCAACCGAACTCAAGCGAAGAATTGCAGTTGAGTATCTGTCTGAGCCGAGCATTGGGAGAAGCGTGGAGTTAGTTTTGGAAGTGAACCAAGGTCCGAGTTGGATGGACCTAATCGTGGAGTTTTTATGAAATGAAATACTCCCCATTGACAAGAAAGAGGCACATAAGGTCAAAACCAAGTCCGCAAGGTTTTGGCTGTCCCCAGAAGGAAAGCTTTACAGAAAGTCCTTCACGGGCCCATATTTGCTGTGCGTGCACCCCGAGATGGTGCAGAAATTTCTTCACGAAATACATGAAGGAACATGTGGCAGTCATGCTGGGGGAAGATCCATTGCCCACCGAGCAATTACCCAAGGCTACTAGTGGCCACATATGCAGGAGGATGCAAAGATGTATGTTAAAATTTGTGAGAAGTGTCAGAAATTCTCACCAATGATTCGAACACCAGCAGAGGATCTGGTGCCTTTGACGAGTCCTTGGTCGTTTGCTCAATGGGGAATGGATATTGTGGGTCCATTGCACAAGGCAACTGGGAATCGAAAATTCCTTTTAGTTGCGACGGATTACTTCACCAAGTGGATTGAGGCTGAACCGCTGGCTAAAATCACCGAACCCATGATAGAAAGGTTCATGTGGAAGAGTATTATTACTCGATTTGGGGTCCCCTATTCTTTGATCACTGACAATGGATCCCAATTCCAAAAGAAATTTAAGGCCTTTTGTGCCCAGTACGGAATCCGAAATTACTATTCAACTCCAGCTTACCCCCAGAGTAATGGGCAGGCAGAAGCATCTAACAAAACCATTCTTGACGGGATTAAGAAGAGGTTGGACAAAGCCAAAGGGAAATGGCCCGATGAACTGCCCCTTGTTTTATGGGCACATAGGACAACACCGAGGAGGTCTACGAGAGAGACCCCATATTCATTGGCATACGGTACAGAGGCAGTTATACCTCTGGAAGTGGGACTTCCAACCAACAGGACTGTGTTGGTTGAAAGTGGGGGCAATGACAGAGCCCTTGAAATTGAGCTTGATCTCGCCGAGGAGAGGAGAGAAAAGGCCATAGTCCATTTGGCCTCTTATCAGGAACAACTGATGAAGAGCTACAATAAGCATGTTCACCCTCGAGAATTTGGTGTTGGGGACCTTGTACTACGAAAGGTGCTCGGCAACACCAAAGTAGCCAACGAAGGCAAGCTCGGGGCCAACTGGGAAGGCCCGTATCGGGTAACAGAGATTGTGGGCATTGGGGCTTACAGATTGGTTGATCTGGACGGCATCCCAATTCCGAGGCCATGGAATGTTCATAATCTGAAAAAATTCTTTGTTTAGAAGAATTTAGTTTTATTGCACTACGTGATTGTGTGGGAATTACGAATAAAATTCCCTCGTGTTTCTTACTCCGTTTTAGTTGTAAGGGGTATGAATAACGCCCCCTTAAGTTCAGTCCGTGAATAAAGACATTCTTTTCCTCACAGTATATTCAGCTTTTTGAAATAAATGGTTTTTTAATATGAATACTAATTTTTCTTTTCTTTATTCATATTGGGGAGCATGGGATTGGCACGAACGCCATATATGAATATATCTATGCTTGGTAGCTTAAGAATCGCGCACGAACAAACGCTAAAACTCTTGGGATGCCTACAAAACACATGCAGCTGTTCGGGCATAATCATTTGAGTAAATGATTATACTATAAGGTATGAGATACTATAAGTCCGAAAAACTTACAGTTATCCTTTGTATTAAATTCGATTTAAGTTCAAGCAACATCTGGTATAAGATACCTCAAGTACGAAATACTTATGAAATGCCTGAGTACGAATATACTCTGAGACTTGCATACGTAAACATGCAAAGTAATCAAGTACGAAATACTTGATTCTGTAAGGCATAATGAGACATGTCAAATACTTAGTAAAATCCAAGTACGAGAAACCTACCCCAAATATGAAAATACTTGGGATGCACACACGGCTGTTCGGGTACGGATACAAATATTTGAGGCTTGGTTCTGTTATGACGAAATATGTCAAAACAGTGGATAAACAATTTTAAGTTCGAACATACTTAAGGGAAATCCAAGTATGAAACACTTGCAGAAAGCTACAAACGAAAAGAGATTTAAAGCACGAGATGTTTCGAAATAGAAGTACGAGATGCCCAAACCACGGCTACGAAGAGCCGAGCAGATGCCAAAAGTTATGCCACGAAGGGCCAGATACTTGTATCATCAAAAGCAAACAAAAAACAAAGAGCAAAGAGCTAAAACCAGGAGCCTACAGGGCTGAGATAACTACGGTCGCGCAGGACCTGCAAAGTTTTCCTATAGAAATAGCATGCTTAGTCCAACTTTTGGATCTCAGGCGTGAGTTGGCCAGCAGCCTCAGTGACAGTCTCAGTTGAATTACCATCACCACCGGTATCTCCTTCCTCAACAGCAGGATCGTTGATTGATTCCCGAACAGGTGACTCCACCGCAGCAGTCCTCAGAACCTCAATAGGTGTATCCTCTTCAGCACCAGCAAATTCTTCGATCTGTTGATCGATGTCGTCATCCGGATTCCCCTGGGGTTCATCCACAACCTGAACTTGTTTGCTTGGCAAATCGTTGTGCTGCCAGAGGGGCAAGTCCTCAGCCACACCGACCTTGGACAAGCAAGCTTCCCAGCTTGCAGCCCAGATCTGGTCCTGGAGTTCTGGTATTTGCGCCACGTAATTGGCCGTTGTAACGTTGAACCCCTCGTTATATCCAGCATCAAAGGCCGCCTTCTTAGTATTGTCGATCTCTGCCAATGCTTGCTTAAGGTTGTCTTCCACGGTCTCGAGACTGCCTTTGGCCTCAGCGTAGTCCGCCTTGGCATTATCTCTCTCCCTCTCAAGTCTCGTGACTGTTCGGAGCAGCCTCGTATTGTCGTTAAGCAATTTGACCCTTTCGGTCTCGGCAGCTTGGAATTTCTGCCCCAGCATCACCATCTTCTGGATAAACTGAGAAATTTAAATATAACTCGAACGTCAGAATTGTTACAGAACCACAAAGACTGTATAAGGTAAGATTATGTAGCTAAGTACCTTGATCCCACTGACGAGTCCGGTGGATACCAGCCGATTAGGAGATGATCCAGCCTCTTTCTGCATATCAACGGGCAAGAGTAGCCATTGTGCAAGAGCCAATGCCGTCTCGGAGGAGCTGGCGCTATCGCCAGAGTGCACGGGCCGATCACCCCTAATGAGTTGGGGGGTCCAGCTAGTAGGCAATGCCTGCGGTCTCGGTGAGACTGGAGGTTGGCTCGAACCTACGGGAACATCCCTGGAGCCTTCGCTCCTCGGGCGTTTGTCTCGGTGAGCGTCATCACCTTCGTTCAGTGTGTCAAGATCTCGGGGAGATGAGGAGGATCGAATCAAACCACCTCTGTTACGACGTGGTGGTGGTGGAGCATGCCCGGTGGACGCTGCCCGGCCAGAGCCGCGCCCACGACCGCGGGCAGAAACAGACAAAAAAGAGCTAAGATTCAAAGGCTGTTGGGTCATTGTACCTGGTGAAAGAGGTGAAGCTGAATACCCGGGTGATGAAGATTGACTGGTATCACGTTCAGGGGCTGGCTGTTCGATCCGGTGTCGTGTGGACCTCCTTAACCTCAGACGAGGTAATGGAATACCTTCTGAGATGGGAACCTCACCAGACTGCCCGGCAACAGTCACTCCAATGTCACGCCTTGAGCTTGAAGGCTGTGTAACGGTTGATGTGGAAGCAGCACTGGTACTGGGATTGGCGAGTCTTCTGTCATTAACCCCTTTGTATGCAGGAGTGTATCCTAGCAACACGTCGGCGTTGTGGCCCCGACCAGCTGTTCGGGTGCTAGGCTCCCCCGTGTATCTAAGAACTCTGTTGATATCTTCTGTTCGGATATGACTCGGAACGCGTCTGGGCCTTTTGTTGGCGTTGCAGCTGCAACATTGAAATCCAGAGCAGAGATTAAAAGTTTGGAAAGGCTACAAGAAATCAGTAAACGAAGAATTACAAGATAAAATCGAGAGCATACGTGGGTAACGCCATACATGGGGGCAGTGCAAACCCACCACTTGGCCGTCTTCCCCTATTGGCTCGAACGCTCCAGTTACGTAGAGGAAGTCGATCTCGTGGTCACGAGCAGAGTCTGGCAGGTTTAGCACGAGACGCTTTTCTACCCTCCTAACTTTGAAATAAAAGGTGTTGTACTCGGGATTTAATACTATACTGTACCACCACTGGATTTCCCAGATTCCTAATTGGGTCCCCAGAATCCTATTTAGGGCTATTACCCCCATCACTAACCTGAAAACATTTGTCGAAACTTGCATGGGGGTTAGGCGGTACCAATTCAAAACTTGACGGAGTAGTGAGTGGAGGGGAAAACGGACTCCACCCTCAACGATTGCTACAATGGGAATGCACATCCCGTCCCATGAGCCACCGTCTCTGTCCGCCCCCAGAGGGGCGAGCTCGAGCCCTACGTTATCAGGGATGGCATATTCTGTCCTAAAAGCCGCCATGGCTGTAGGATTCTCGCAAAGTTTTCTAAACTTACCCGGTTTGGGAGCGTCATTACTCTATTAGCCATGGACGCTTTGAAAAGCTTCGCGAGTCTAAACAAAACCCTAGCGGAAGGAAGATTTGAGGACAGGAGGCCTCAGAAATGAAACAGGAGAGTCAGAATGAGAATCTTACAGAGGTGTTTGCAGTGGTGGCCTAAGAAGCAATCGAGTTGCAGACGGCGGCGATGGCGTTTCGAGTCGCTCAGGGTAAAGAAGACGAGAAGAGGATTCGAAATTGTGAACCCAAGTGAAACCCTTTCAGAGGTTTAAGGGCTGGGAACGGAGACGAAACGTCTCTTTTCACGCCGTTACGAGTTAAAGTAACGGAAAGCGGAGATTACGCTAACGACGTTTGAGGAAAACGTCAGTTCAAATTAAATACAGGAGGTACGAAACACGCCATGTGGAATTATTACCCCGAAACGGTATAATGGCAAAGCCGCCAAAGCACCTTAAAGGGTATCAATCGAATGGCTGCCCAGTGCTGACAAGTATGGACCAGAACTGTTGTTTCTAAAAAGCCTCACCCATTGCCCCCGAACAGTGGCAAATGGATGAGGCTGGGGAGCAATTGTAGGGAGGTATTCCCGAGCAGGTATGATTAGTCACCGAGCACGTGATGTGTTAGGGACACGTGGCAGGCATGACAAGTTCATCGCCGGGCAGTGCGATGAGCGACAATATGGACCAGTGACACGTGAAGGCATTGGTCCAGACATTCTGTTCGGCTGCTAAGGTCAAAAGACATGTGAAGTCATTTGACCAGATATAACAACGTGGACCAGTTGAATGTGAGGTCATTGGTCCAGGAGGACTGTTCGGCAAAGAGGAAGCCGAACAGTGGAAAAAGTTGCCTTAAGTCGTGTCGTGGCAAGAATACTCCAGAATGGTAATATTCCGTAAAAAGGATAAGATCCCGAGTATATAGGATCGAGGCTAGAGACCCAACGTGAGTGGGGTGTTCGGATAATTATGGGAAAGAATCCCAAAAGGACTGAAAGTCCCATAAAGGTTAAGCTATTATACAGATAAGGGAACGAGAATCCATGAGATACTAAGTTTCCTATACGAGGTAGGAATCCTAGGGCAACAGGGATGCTTGGGCAGCAAGCATCCGCGAATCTATAAATACGAGATAAACCTGGAGGTAAAAGGTACGCAATATTGGGCCATCTCTTATTGCTTTCCTACTGATAATTAGGGTTTCTTACTAGTACGCGATACTAACTTAGGCATCGGAGGGCCTTTGCCACGAGAGGCAAAGGTGCGCTCACCCCTTGTCTGTTTTGCAGATTAGGGTTCCGACGAAGAATTAGGGTTCCGGTGTAGAGGCACGTGAAGCCGCTGCAAATTGGTGTTGTTCAGAACACTAATTGTTTTCATCCCCCTACAGGGGATCATATCCAGATGATCGTGGCGTGATGTCACTCCAAATATTTATATTTAGGGTGGCTCCTTAACTACTGTGGCCGTTGAACAATTTTGCGTAGTAGTCGTTAATGAGATGGAACACTTGACATGTGATTGTCATGAACGGGCCTAGCTGAGCCATTATTTGCTGAATGAAATGTTTGCAACATGGGCGTTAAATGTTGGATATAAAGATTTACATTTTGAGAAATGAATACGTTGTCTTATAAATTCATGGAAACTAGTAAGATTTGTCACACACTAGCCTAGTGCTTCAGACGTCATTGTTTGTAACGTTGCAGGTAATTTATGACTTTGTGGAACATGCTGGATGGCCGAAGAAGCCTGAATGTTGTTGTTTTGTTCAATTGTGTAGTAGGATTGTGTTTACTTGTAACTCAAACTTGTATCTTTTGTTGACGGTTGTGCCGGACTTGTGGCTAGAACCGTGGTTATGCTTATGTTTAATCCAAGATGTTTGTAATAACTTCAACCTATCTTACGTACACTTAGATCTTGTTAATTTATCACGCTTCCGCATTTTATGCTATAATAGAGTATTTTTATTTATTTATTTATAGATTCATGAGCAGAAAATTCCTAAACTATTAATTAGCAAGCCTTAGTGAGTTAACCTCATTAGCCGGTCATGACTCATGTTTTTGGGTTGGGTCGTGACAAGGACACTTCGATTAAGCGGGGGGACCAAATCCATCTTCCATTTGTGAGTCGTGTAGGTGACATGATTTCTTTTTTGATCACTTAGGGAGTTGCAGTCAATTTATGCTCATCTCGACTAATCTTTGAAATACCAATAACATTACATATTAGCTAGCCCCGGCCATTCAAAGCCGGGGAAGGCGGTGGGCTGGTGGCCTTTCTTTGGGTCAGGCATGACCAAATGAGATGATTCTATTGCTTGGGAACAAGTGAATGATTTATATCTCTGTTTATATCCGTTTTTGGCACCGCGGATCGGGCCAGTCGTGATTGGATTTTAAATTAATTCTTCAATTGATTTAGCCCAAGATTGGGTATTTGACTGGTGATTAATCATTGGGCCATGGGTATTTTTCCCATTTGGGCCTAAGAAGCACAACCCTTGTAAAGAATTGTGGCCCAAGGTCTTTGAGAGGAGCAGCCCGCAAGCATTGGGCCCGAGT
>BPLS01030740.1:32648-96336 GCA_019656275.1 Rhododendron kiyosumense | reverse complement strand
GTTTTTTTGAGATGGCAAATGTGAGTGTTGACATAACTTGTATAATTTTGATTTTAAAAAAAAACACGATCTGTTCGCATGTCTATTCAACTCCAATCAATTTAATCTTTTGCAATGACATTGTTTTCGAATCATCTATAAAATGACGGATTAATGAAATTGTAGTTCTTTTGGGACCTCCAAAATTAAGTTTAGATGGGTATTGAGAGATGGGATACAGAGGTGAGCTGCTCCATTCTAAATAAAGCCAATGAGTGTCCTCTTCTTCAACCCTGCATTTCAGGCGGGGACGGATCCATGAATAGTTTAGTGTCGGCATCTTATTACCCGTTTCACTTACTTCTTTTTTTATTTTTTTTCATTTTTTTAATTTTTGTCTTTATTAATTTTTTTTTGTTACATTTGTTAGTTTTGTGCCTCATTATTTTACCTTTTTTAGAGTCTAGTATTCCATTTTGGACTGTCCTTTAATAAGTGTCCATTTTGTAAAATTAGTGAGTAAAAATTGGTTAATTTTTCATTTTGCCTCTAAAAATAGATTCCATTTTGAAAAGTTAGTGAGTAAAAATGTAACGATCATATTTTTATAGAGGATAAGGAGAGAAAGTGGAAGTAAAAGTTGATGTAAAAGTGGAGGTATAAGTTGGAATTGCGAAGCAGGACACTTAAAAAGTGACGAAGGGAATAGTTTTTAGACGAATCCGAAAACTAAATTTTTTAAACTTTTATCCAAATATTTGAATAAGAATCACTTTTAAGTTAAAAAAAAGTCGACTTTTTTACTTTTTTTTTACCTTAAAAGTGGTCCTTATTCTAAATATTTGGGTAAAAGTTAAAAAAAAATTATTTTTTTGATTTGTCTCGTCTAGACGAATCAATAAATCACAAAAGTTGTGCGCAAAACTAACAAATATGAAAAAAATCTAAATAAGGACAAAACTAAAACTTTTTTCTAAAATTATAATGGCAAAAAATAATTTTTCTAGTTAAGCATAATAAGATCGTACACAATTTCAGGCATGCATTACAAATTACAAAAATTTGTAACATATAATTTCAATTAAATTATATAAAAATGAGTATAAAATCTTAGACAAAATTTTTAGAATATGTTTTGCAGGGACATCAACAAGTTTTAGAATGATCGAGATAGTTTTATGAATGGTATTCTTTTAAATATTGCTCTTAGACAGTTAAAAATAAATACAAATAATAAAGAATCATTCTTAATAGAAAAAATGTTCGAAAATCAACAAGTACATTATAGAAACACCATACGACAAAATTGTAACATAAAACTAATTCAATTATGTATATTTGTGAAATATACGCAATTGTACGTGTACGAATAGTAGCAAACTTTCATGATTATACAAAAATATACTCCTCCTACTTGTAAAGATTGGTACAAACCTTGTTAAAGCTCATGTGACGCATGCAGTACAAAAAAACTGGCCCTCACGAATCGGCCCCCCACGTGCCCCATGTCAGTCCGTGCCTAGCTGTTTCCACGACCCATGTCCTAATATGAAAACATGCAAACAAAGACTTGGACCAATGATATTCAATTAAGCTTATTTTTTTCACGGTTGTTCTACTCGACGAGTTCTACAAAGTGAACGTTTTCGATCATCGGAGCGAGACCAGAGTGGGCCCGGAAACCGGGGCAGCAGCGTCGGGACAGCAGCAAGGGGGGCAGCACCACCCCCCCCGGAGGCGGGGGGGCTGCTCCCCTTGCTGCTGTCCCGACGCTGCTGCCCCGGTTTCCGGGCCCACTCCGGTCTCGCTCCGATGATCGGAAACATTCACTTTGTAGAGCTCGTCGAGTAGAACAACCATGAAAAAAATAAGCTTGATTGGATATCATTAAGTGCCTAATCGGAGCTCATATAACTCTCGATCCATGGGTTACAGTGGATTTGATCCAGTGTTTCGGATCCATTCTTTTTAAGATAAAAAGGTTCTGATCAGGTATTTAATGATATCCAATTAAGCTTATTTTTTTCACGGTTGTTCTACTCGACGAGCTCTACAAAGTGAACGTTTCCGATCATTGGAGCGAGACCGGAGTGGGCCCAAAAACCGGGGCAGCAGCGTCGGGACAGCAGCAAGGGGGGCAGCACCACCCCCCCACCCCCCGGACCAATGAGACGACTGGAGACAATTAGATACTGTAGATATCATGTGGGTTGAACAGTGGGATCTTCATGTTACATACTATATTAGTACGTAGTTCAAACATAATTGAGAACTCAAACATAATTGAGAACTCAAGTTAAACCACACAACTCGAAGATGACTAGTCTAGTAACCAAATCTCTCTCCATTGTTCTTCTACCCTTATTTCTCCTTCTCATCCCATTGCTTCAAATCAAACCCCTCGCCCGTGCCACAACATCATCTCTTAGTCTTGTTAACACCATTAATGTTGCTAGCAACGAGACTGATTTCCATGCATTATTGGCCTTCAAGTCCAATATTCTCCCAGAATATCAACAGGCGTTGAGCTCATGGAATGAATCTCTCCATTTCTGTCACTGGGAAGGTGTGAAATGCGGCCGCCTACACGAACGAGTTACAATTCTAAACCTCATGTCGAGAGGTCTAATGGGCTCTTTGTCTCCTTACATTGGAAACTAGAGCTTTCTTCGGGAGTTTAACCTCAGAAACAACACTTTTACAGGTGAAATTCCAACTGAATTAGGTAATCTTTTTAGGTTACAGAAATTGGATCTTGCACGAAACGGTTTTGAAGGGAAAATTCCAACAAGCCTATCCTGTTGCTCCAATCTTAGGGACCTTAGGGTTGCAAGAAACAAGCTAGTTGGAGAGTTCCCGAAAGAACTTGCTTATTCAATGCCTAGACTCATAATACTCTCTCTTCATGACAACAATTTGACCGGGGGGATTCCTCCGTCTATTTGGAATCTTACTTCTCTGGTAAACTTTAGTGCCGCTTACAATCCACTTGGAGGAAGTATTCCAAATGCTTTTGGTCAATTGAAAAATCTAAGGTCATTGTCATTGGGTACAACTCAAATTTCAGGTACAATCCCTCCTTCTTTGTACAATCTAACGTCGCTAGTTGGGTTAGGCATCTCTGATAATCAACTTTGGGGTAATCTTCCACCGACATTCGGTTTCATGTTACCTCACCTTGAGGCCCTTCAGCTATGGGGCAACCAATTTAATGGTCCAATACCGCTTTCAATATCCAACTCTTCGGAGTTGGAACAATTGGATTTGAGTCATAACAATTTCAATGGAAAACTAAGAAACGATTTCAGAAGCTTGCAAAATCTCAATTTTTTAAATCTAGGCCATAACGATTTTGAGACCAAGGGATCTGATGGACTTGCCTTTCTTAGTTCTTTGACCAATTGTAGCGAGTTGAGGGTGGTACAATTGGAGAATGGCCAATTCGGAGGGGTATTACCAGACTCTGTGGGCAATCTATCAACCTCTGTCTATTTCTTGATACTAGGTATAAATCAGTTGTACGGATCTATTCCTTCAACAATAGGAAACCTCGTGAATCTTGAAATTTTATCTCTGAATGATAACCTATTCACAAACCCGATTCCCGGTAGCATAGGTTATCTTCATAAGTTGCAAATATTGGCATTTTCAAACAATAAAATCTCAGGTGAAATTCCAATGTCGATTGGAAACTTGTCAATGATGAATAAACTTTACTTGGCGAAAAACAAACTAGAGGGAGCCATACCATCGAGTCTTGGGGACTGTCGTAATTTGTTAGAGATACTACTAAATGAAAATAACCTCAATGGGAGCATACCAAGACAACTTTTGATGGTCTCTTCTCTATCAATTGCGTTGGATCTCTCTCGCAACCGTTTGTCTGGATCCTTGCCACTTGAGGTTGAAAACCTCAAAAATTTAGCAAAAATTGATATCTCTGAGAATGGTTTGTCTGGTGGAATTCCTGGGACTCTTGGTAGCTGCAGTAGCCTTGAAAAACTAGATTTACATCAAAATTTCTTTCAAGGATCTATTCCTTCCTCAATGGAATCCGTGAGAGGTATTCGGGATTTGGACCTTTCCAAGAACAACTTATCCAGTGAAATTCCGAGATTTTTAGGGACGTTGGCCCTGAAGAATCTCAATTTGTCTTTCAATAATTTCGAAGGAGAGTTACCAATGAAGGGTGTTTTTACAAATGCAAGTGCAATATCAGTTGTCGGAAACTATAGGCTTTGTGGTGGCATTTCTGAACTACGACTACCTCGGTGCACTACGAAAAAATCAAGAAATAGGAAGGTGCTTTCACGTAGCTTAGGAATCACTGTAGCTTCGATACTCGTTGGTGTAACCGTAGTGTCATCTTTCATCATATGTTTGTTCAAGAAGAAAAGAAAGACCAAACCTACAGTTTCATTGTTGAAAGATCCATTTTTGAAAGTCTCTTATGGAGAACTTCTCAAAGCAACTGAAGGTTTCTCTTCGACGAATTTGCTTGGTGTTGGTAGTTTCGGTCGTGTGTATAAAGGTGTTATTGAACAAAACGGGGAGTTATTTGTTGCTGTCAAAGTACTTGATCTTCAAACATGTGGCGCTACCAAGAGTTTCATCGCAGAGTGCGAAGCCTTAAGGAATATTCGACATCGAAACCTGGTTTCAATCATAACTTCTTGTTCTAGCATGGATTTTCAGGGGAATGAGTTTAAAGCTCTAGTTTACGAGCTCATGCCGAATGGAAGTCTAGATAATTGGTTGCATTCTATTCCAGAAGCAAATATTGGGGAACGTGAGTTCGTGGGACTCGATCTTCTACAAAGAGTAGACATTGCCATAGACGTGGCTTGTGCACTCGATTATCTTCATCACCAATGCGAAATGCCAATTATTCACCACGACTTGAAGCCGAGTAATATTCTTCTTGATGGTGACATGGTTGCCCATGTTGGAGATTTCGGTCAAGCTAGATTTTGTACAGAGCTCACCACTCCAAGTACTAGTAGTTCAACTGCAATAAAGGGAACCATTGGCTATGCAGCTCCAGGTAACAAAC
Organism: Rhododendron kiyosumense; assembly: GCA_019656275.1. Taxonomy (NCBI): domain Eukaryota; kingdom Viridiplantae; phylum Streptophyta; class Magnoliopsida; order Ericales; family Ericaceae; genus Rhododendron; species Rhododendron kiyosumense. The sequence goes on along the minus strand of BPLS01030740.1, from coordinate 91,304 downwards.
TTTTTTATCTTTTTTTTTTAAACCATTGGCTATGGCTATGCACACACGATAATTGAATGAAGATGGCATAATAAGTAGGTGAATGATGACGTTGGCGTAGAAAACAGTGTCACAGGGTGTGTCGAGGCAAGTTTTCTCTTTCTTTTCGTATCGCTTTTGTTATCCAGAAGCGGATCCTTTGGTGTTAAAAGTTGAAATATTACAAATTGCAGAGTACGGTCTGAGAAGCGAGATGTCAATTATGGGAGATATTTATAGTTATGGGATCTTATTGTTGGAGATGATAACAAGGAGGAGACCTACTGACAAAATATTTGAGGCAGACCTTAATCTTCATAAGTTTGCAAGGATTGCCTTGCCTGAACGTGTGATAGAGATCGTAGACCCTATGCTCTTAATTGAGGACACAGATGGCAGTAAAATGATGGAAAATCTGATCTCCCTCATCAAGATTGGACTGGCATGCTCTACAGAGTCTCCAAAAGACCGAATGAACATAAATGCTGCACTCCATGAGCTTCTTCTGGTCAAGAATAATATTTTGAAGGTAAGCAGTTGAAGATCTTATTCAATATTCTTTAAATTTGTTCTTTTATGGTTTTGAACCTTCTCTATTTCTGTGATATTGACTTCAATCCTCCATGGTTTAATTTTTCTAGGGCAACATTGATAGCTAGACATTGTTGATAAATGATAACTGAGGGTGTTTGAGCCAGCATACACACTATGAGGACCCGCCTTGCGTTTGGATTGATTAAATTAGTAACTGAGTTGTTTTAATTAGTTATAAATCTGTAACTTAAATCTATTTTGACTACATTACGTGAGATTCTGAGAAAAAATATCTTTGTTTTTCTATTTCCACTTTGGTTTATCATCATATATTATTAAATTGTGATGCTTTAATATCTATCTTTCAGTAAACTTTAGACTTAGCTTGAAACCCGCCACTAATGGAGTCATTTCCTCTCCCCCTCCGTATGAAGACCAGAACCAGTCTGGACGACTGGTACCCGTCCGGTGATCAGTCATCTTCCGAAAATTCACTAGAACTCTATAAAACTCCTTTTTGGATGATTCTTGCGCCAAAAAATTCATTTTTGAATATACTATGTAGGAAAAATATGAAAGGAAATAACACTCAGTTTCTGCACCTCGAATTCATCCGGTTTCCATCCTGGTCCAGTTCTGACTAGATTTGTTGTGTTGAGTTTTCACCCTACTTCTGGGCATTTCTAGGCTTCGAGTTCTTCACGACTTGTCTACCGGTACCTAACATCTTTGTCTATGTCCCTGTAAGATTACATCCTTTTCTGAGTTAAATTGATATAAGTTTTCATCGGTTTCCCGGGACTGCTCGGTTTTAGAAACCATACTGTATAGCTTGAGCCTTGCACGTAAAAGAAAAACTTCTTGGCGCTTAACGTACTTTTGTGTGACCTATCGTGAACCTTAATAGGTTTCGTTTGATGTGTTTAGGTCCGAACATCGGGGACCCGTGGCTCGCACGTTTGACAAGTTTGCTCGGCCCACTCTCGGTGAGTCTTGTGTATGCCTCACTTGAATTTTTGGATGAGAAGCATGCATGTTTTGTTTTGGCTTAATGATAGAACTTATTGTTTCACATGTGCTATTATGTTGCAAATATGGTAAATGTTTACAGGGAAGTGCTACAATACGTATATCTTATTTGGGTGTGTATCATATGTACCCTCATTGAAACACACCAAAATGTTATGATTTCCAAAATATTATAAATCTATTGCTAAAAAGTTACAAATCATAGAAGCATGCATGTTTTGTTTTGGCTTAATGATAGAACTTATTGTTTCACATGTGCTATTATGTTGCAAATATGGTAAATGTTTACAGGGAAGTGTTACAATACACATATCTTATTTAGGTGTGTATCATATGTACCCTCATTGAAACACACCAAAATGTTATGATTTCCAAAATATTATGAATCTATTGCTAAAAAGTTACAAATCATATTGATGAAAAGTTACGAATTTTTAGTATAAAAGTTACGATACGAAATAAAATGTTATAAATGACCGGTCATACAAGTAATTTTTTATGAGGTGGCACAATATGAACTACACAATAGGTGCATATGCATGGTACACACCTTAAAAGTGTGTGTATAAAGACTTTCCCATGTTTATATACAAGGATTCTGAACCACGTGAAGAAAAAATGAAACGCATGCTATCTTTTTAATTTCCGTGATTTATATGAAAACGGATAATTTGGGATTCATAATTATTAATGTCACGTGATTCGAACGGTGCCCCGGCCGCAAGGGAAAGTGAATAATGAGGCGAAGTAATAAGGGGGATCATAGCCAGACGATCTTAGGTGACGTCATGCCAAACATTAATATTTAAGGTCCCTCCCTAATTACTGTTGGCCGTTGAACATTTTGCGTATAAGTCGTTAATGAGATGGAACACTTGACACGTAATTGTCATGAACGGGCCTAGTTGAGCCCCTATTTGCTGAATGAAATGTTTGCAACATGGGCCTAAAATGTTGGATATAACATTTTGAGAAATGAAATCGTTGGACTTTAAAATTCATGGAAACTAGTAATTTTGACATATCTTATCTCACACTAGCCTAGGGCTTAAGAGGGGTTTTTTTTTTTTTTTTTTTTGAAAATGTCAATTTCATTGTATGTAACGTTGCAGGTAATTTATGATTTTGTGGAACACGCTTGACGGCCAAAGATGCCTGGATGTTGTTATTTGTTTCAATTATGTAGTAGGATCGTTTGAACTTGTAACTCGGATTTGTATCTTTTGTTGACAATTGTGCCAGACTTGTGGCCAGGACCATGGCTATGGTTATGTTTAATTCACGATATTTGTAATAACTTTAACCTATCTTAAACTTAGCTCTAGTTAATTTATTGCACTTCTGCCTTCTTCGGTTATAATCAAGTATTTTTATTTATTTATAGATTAATGAGCAGAAGATCCCTAAACTATTTAATTAGCAGGCCTTAGTGAGTTAACATCAGGCCGGTCATGACCCAACCTCATGCGTGATGACACACACTTCGATGGTGAAGCATTGGAGCAGTCCAAGTATGAGAAGTTATGTTTTGAGGAAGGGGATCCAGTCCAAGTTTGATAAGTTTAATGTTTTGTTGCGTTGGGATTGGGTAGAAAGGTAGGACCAGAGAGGAAGAGGAAAGGCCATGTCCATTCATAACTGTAGATCATGCATGAAAATTTTGCTGTCATAGGAGTACCATAAGCCCAAAACAAATTGGTGCGCCGTAGTGGTCTATAAAAGGGCCAGCACCGCGCCAATTGTCATGCCAAAAGAAGGTAGAACGGCCATCAACAATGGTGCATTTGATGAATGGCCTTGCTTGGCTACTAGCCAATCCGTTGCACAAGCCATTTAGAGAATTAAAGACAACCTAGGAACATTATATGGTGGAACGGTTGCCCCGAGCCACTGGAGCCGAGACCTTCCTAATAGTTTCCCAAGCAATTCTTACACTGAATTCCCCTGAAGGATGCCAAATCCACGCCACTCTATCTTCCACAAGAGTTAGCCATGAAGCTAGAAGGGATTAATTGGATTTCGACTCCTAGGCCACCTCCTACAGACTTGCGAAATAATAGAATCAACCTTAGCAAGAGTGGATTCCTCTGTCTTAAAGCGACGGCCCTTCCACCGGGCACCGTCAGACCACTTGGGAGCTATGGCAGCGAACTCAATGGAGTTACCATTTCCTATTCTCCTCTTGATATCAATGACCGAAGAGTATAACTCGAGCCCATTACTCTTTTTTTTTAAAAAAAAACATAATAATACGCCCACTACTGATTGCACAAATTTTGTGGCTTGCAAAGTCTCATTTTGGTCCCCTCTTGGCTCTACCAAAGCAAAAAGAAGAACAAAAAAAAAAAGCTGTACAATTTATTATACTTGTCTGTCTTAGCTAGACTAGTAACCCTAGTTGGACAAATAATCACCTGCCTCCGAAACTCTTTGTCACATGCCCAAGATTGGACCAACTTGGTATGAACTACAACGTCCAAACTGCCATCAAATTGTTTAATACATGGAGTAATTCAATCTGGATCACTTGGGCTAAACATGAATTGACTGATGAACCGAATGTGAGTATGGGTCGCTTGCAAGCATTACTTGCAGAACATTACAACATATGGGAAAAACCCATGCGAGGGTGGTTTAAGATCAACTTTGATGGAGGTCTGGACAACCGGAGCAAGTCAAGTGGTGCGGGCCGGTATCATTATAAGGGATGAATTTGGGATTTCCCAAGCAGCCAGAGTAATTCATTACGGGAATTTGATGAGTCCAGCGGTGATAGAAGCTTTGGCAGCAAGGGATGGTCTTTTATTTGCGAGGGAACTGGGTTTAAGATATCTCCTGCAACTAGAAGGTGATTCACAGCAGATTATTAATCTTATCCAAAAGCAGGAAGAAGGCAACATAGAAGTTGGGGTGATCATTGCCGATGTGAACAAATTGAGGTATTCGTTTGATGGATCAAAAGTAAGTTTTGTTCAGAGAGTTGGCAATTCAATGGCGCACTTAGTGGCCAAGAATGGTGGGAGAGGGAGTGGGATTCATACTTGGGAATATTATCCACCCCCTTGGCTTTACTCCTCCCTTTATGAGGATAAGGGCCCAAACTGATGTATTGTTGGTTTTTTTGATAATATTATTATCCTAATCTTTGACCCAAAAAAATACTGTCATCAATCTGATATTTTCCGTTGAGTTTGGTTGACAGACGTTATCAATTGGACCAATTTGGTACGAAAATTATGGTAAAAAAAGTTGCAATTGATACTTAGAGAACGAAAATGAGACTAGAAGAAAATTAGGAGGACCATTTATATAAATTTTCCTTCATATTTTGATCATATTGCGTTAGTGCAAGTAATCTCCAAAAGAGCATTACTACTGTTCACTAGCACCAGCCATTTACAGCTAGGTAAGGCGATGGCATTTCTTTGATCAAAGTTAATTTTAGAGTTCGATTTGACCTCACTAATCAGTGGTGGTCAGCGGTGCCTATGGGTGGGTAGTTGTAGTGGCCATTAATATCAGGACGGCAGGGATGACTTTAGATTTTTGAAAATTGTTGATGCAATATTTTCAAAGTGCCTTTGACAATATATAACTATTTAAGAACTCCCGAGTCATAAGCGCTATCACATTGTGCTCCAGATATCTTTTTCATCAAACATTGATGTGGTCTCTAGAAGCACTTAATAATCATTCATTTTTTACGCTTTATATTTTTTGACAATATAAGAGGTATTTCCACACTCAAATAAGATGAGACTAATCATTCATCTTTTCCTGGGTAAATATCGTGTGGTTACACTTGGCCGTTCAATTTCCTTATATGGTTCAAACATAAATGGGAAATCAAACCACACACGAAGATAAGTCTAGTAACCAGATCTCTCTCAATTGATCTCATAGCCTTATTTCTCTTCCTCATCCCATTGCTTCACGTCAAAGCCCTTGTCCTTGACACAACAATATCATCCCTTAGTCTTTCGAACACTATTAATATTGCTAGCAACGAGACTGATTTCCATGCATTATAGGCCTTCAAATCTAATATTCTCCCAGAATATCAACATGCCTTGAACTCATGGAATGAGTCTCTCCATTTCTATCACTGGGAAGGTGTCAAATGCGGCCACCTACATGAACGAGTCACAATTCTAAACCTCAGGTCTAGAGGTCGATCTAATGGGCTTTTTGTCTCCTTATGTTGGAAACCTCAGCTTTTTCCGGGAGCGTAGCCTCAGAAACAACACTTTTACAGGTGAAATTCCAACTGAATTAGGTAATCTTTTCAGGTTACAGAAATTGGATCTTGCGCGTAACGGTTTTGAAGGAAAAATTCCAACATGCCTATCTCGTTGCTCCAATCTTAGAGACCTTAGGGTTGGCAGAAACAAGCTAGTTGGAGAGTTCCCGAAAGAACTTGCTTATTCAATGCCTAGACTCATATCACTCTATCTCAATGAAAACAATTTGACCAGGGAGATTCCTCCGTCGATTAAGAATCTTACTTCTCTAGTAAACTTTAGTGCCAATTCCAATCCATTTGGAGAAGTATTCCAAATGCTTTTGGTCAATTGAAAAACCTAAAGTTCTTGGGATTGGGTGCAACTCAAATTTCAGGTAGCATCCATCCTCCTCCTTGTACAACCTAACGTCGATAGTTGCGTTACGCATCGCTGATAATCAACTGTGGGGTAATCTTTTGCCGACATTGGGTTTCATGTTCCCTCACCTCTAGTTCCTTCGGCTACGGGGCAACCAATTTAATGGCCCAATTCCGCTTTCAATATCCAACTGTTCGCAGTTGGTAGATCTAGAAATGCAAAGAAACAATTTCATTGGAAAAGTAAGAAACGATTTCGGAAACTTGCAAAATCTCAATTTTATAAATCTAGGTCATAACAATTTTAAGACTAAGTGATTAGATGGACTTGCCTTTCTTATTTCTTTGACCAATTGTAGCGACTTGAAGATTGTAACTTTGGAGAATGGCCAATTTGGAGGGGTATTACCAGACTCTGTGGGCAGTCTATCAACCTCTCTCTCTTTCTTAGCACTAGGTGACTTCCAATTTCGGAAAACATTTATAATAATAATGTAGAGAAAAGATATATTTTCAAGCTTTCCAAATCTGGGGCCACGGCTACAAGGACTTTGTGGTTCTTCTCTCAGAAAATTGCTGGAAAGATTTTCAAAGGGGTTGAAAATTCTAAGGCCATTAAGTGACGTACGGCCCCACCAGCGACCAAAAATGTGGAAATTCTTATTTCTGGAAGCTCTATTATTATAATACTGCCAGCCTCTGTGGAACATTTCTGATTACAAGATCACATATATACCGCCTTTTCATACTAAATTTTTTGGGTTTGGTTCGACAGTCTCAAAATAATACCAGCCTCTTTCGAACATTTCACTTATGCTTTGGTTTGCATAAGTGAAAACCTTATCACTCCTTCTGAAATTCGAAAATTATATAAAATCACCGCCCGGCTGCTTTAGGAGACGGAATGAGAACCGCTTGCAATCCACAGTAACCACGACGTGAGGCTGGAACAGAAGCGCAGCTTGTGCTAGAACAAAAGTTTTTTATATTAATAGTTTTTAGTTTTTTGTAGTTCGAAAAAGTGGCGTGCAAATTTTGGTTATCCAATTTTGATTATACTATTATGGACATCTACATTGCTAACCTTATATAGCAACCCTTTAAATGGATAATCAAAAGGTAATGTGGCAATTTTTTATTATCCAATTTCGGAAGCCTACGTTTTTATGAATTTTTAGACATATCATTCTCTTCACATACAACAATTAAAATATACCACTTTGCGTAAACAACTTAACTTTTTTATTATTATCGAAATCAGTATTGTTAAAATAGTTAGATTAGTATCACTTTTGGAGAGGGGTTGAACCCTGATCTCCTTTCTCCTAAGACCTAAGTGGACTCCCTGATCCCATTGTCAAGGCTTTTTGGCTAAACAACTTGACAATTGCCATTTAGTATGTAGTTCATTTAGTTTAGTGAAAACGCACCATCCCATAGTAATTAATTTTGGGTTAATAATTCCAAATATCCAACACCCCATGTGATTGGACTTGGATTGCTTGGACTTTCATGTTAGAAAAATTGCTGAATAGATGTGCAACGGGTTTGAAAATTCATAGAATAACGGCCCCACCAGTGACCAGATTTGTGGTTAAACTTGGACCTTCGTGTTAGTAAATGTATTACATACAGTTCAAACATAATTGAGAGCTAAAACCGCACATGAAGATGATCGAGTACTCTATTAACCAAATCTCTCTCAGTACTTCATCTCCTAGCCATATTCCTCTAGCTCCCTCATCCCATTTCTTCAAATCACACACCAAGATGAGTCTCTTAAGCAAATCTCGCTCTATTTCTCTCCTACCCTTATTTCTCTCTCTCTCTCATCCCATTGCTTCAATTCATGAAAGCTCTTGCCCTGCTGTAGGTACAGTACTTAATTTATTCCTTCTGGTTTTTGGAAATGTCCTCTTCTTCAACCCCACATGCTTTAATTTCACGTTCATAAGTACAAATCTGCCTCTAGAAAGTATTTAATTTCTCTCAAACTTAAAAAACCCAGAAAGAGACTTGCAAGCTGCAGCAGCGAAACAATCTATTCTATAGTTGAGAACTCAAACCACACACCAAGATGATCAGTCTCTTAACCAAATCGCGATCTCTCTCGATTGATCTCCTAGTCCTAGCCTTTTTACTCTCCCTCATCCAATTGCTTCACATCAAAGCCCTTGCCCTTGACACATCAATATCATCCCTTAGTCCGACGAACGCTATTATTGTTGCTAGCAACGAGACCGATTTCCATACATTATTGGCCTTCAAGTCGAATATTTTCCCAGAACATCAACAGGCCTTGAGCTCATGGAATGAATCTCTCCATTTCTGTCACTGGGAAGGTGTACAATGCGGTAGCCGACATGAAAGAGTCACCGCTATAAACCTCACATCAAAAGGCCTAACAGGTTCTCTGTCTCCTTATATTGGGAACCTCAGTTTTCTCCAGGAGCTCAGCCTCTTCAACAACACTTTTATAGGTGAAATTCCAACGGAACTCGGTGATCTTTTTAGGTTACAGAAACTGAATCTGGGGGTTAACGGTTTCGAAGGGAAAATTCCAGCAAGCCTATCTCGTTGCTCCAATCTCAGGTACCTTAACTTACGCGAAAACAAGCTAGTTGGAGAGTTCCCGAAAGAATTCTCTTACTCAATTCTGAGACTCATAACACTCTATTTTCCTGGCAACAATTTGACGGGCGGACTTCCTTCGTCGATTGGGAATCTTACTTCTCTCGAAAACTTCAATGCTGCTGAAAATCCATTTGGAGGAAGTATTCCAAACACTTTGGGCCAATTGAAAAAACTAAGGTACTTTGGATTGAGTTCCACTCAAATTTCAGGTACAATCCCTTATTCCTTATACAATCTATCCTTGCTAGTTAGGTTATCCGTGGCTGATAATCAACTTCAGGGTAGTCTTTCGCCGACATTTGGTTTCATGTTTCCTCACCTTGAGGTCCTTCAACTATACGCCAACCAATTTAATGGTCCCCTCCCGCTGTCAATATCCAACATGTCGCAGTTGTTACAGCTCGAGTTGGGCCTTAACAATTTCAATGGAAAAGTGAAAAATGACTTCGGAAGCCTACAAAATCTCTTTTTGATAAGTCTGGCTCTTAACAATTTTGACCATAGGGGATCTGATGGACTAGCCTTTCTTAGTTCTTTAACCAACTGTAGCAATTTGCAAGCCATAGGTATGGAGGATAGTCAATTTGGAGGGGTATTACCAGACTCTGTGGGCAATCTATCATATAAGCTCTATTATTTGACACTAGGTGGGAATCAGTTGTATGGATCTATTCCTTCAACAATAGGAAACCTTGTCAATCTGGAATTCTTTGGTCTGGATAATAACCTATTGACAGGCTCGATTCCCCGTAGCCTAGGTTATCTTCATAAGATGCAACTAATGTCATTATCAAACAATAGTATATCAGGTGAAATTCCGGAGTCTATTGGGAATATGTCATTGTTGACTAAACTTTACTTGGGAAAGAACAGGCTAGAGGGAGCCATACCGTTGAGTCTTGGCAACTGTCGGAACTTGTTGTTGCTTACACTCTCTGACAATAACCTTACTGGCGCTATACCTATACAACTTTTGAATATCTCTTCTTTATCGATTACATTAGATCTAGCTCGCAACCAGTTGTTTGGATCCTTGCCACAAGAGGTTGGAACCCTCAAAAATTTGCTAGAAATCGATTTCTCTGAGAATGGTTTGTCTGGTGAAATTCCTAGCAATCTTGGTAGGTGCAATAGCCTCGAAAACTTATATTTGCAGCGAAATTTGTTTCGAGGATATATTCCTCCTTCATTTGAATCCTTGAGAGGTCTTCAAAATTTGGACCTTTCTCACAACAACTTATCTGGTCAAATTCCTACATTCTTAGGGACATTTGACCTAAAAATTCTCAATTTGTCTTTCAACAATTTTGAAGGAGAGTTGCCAATGAATGGTGTTTTCATAAATGGAAGTGCAATATCAGTTGCCGAAAATTACAGACTTTGTGGTGGCATTTCTGAACTACAACTACCTCGGTGCACCACGAAAAAGTCAAGAAACAAGATGTCTCTTTCACAGATGTTAGGAATCACAGTAGGTTCAGTACTCATTGGAGTAGTTGCAGTATCAACTTTCTTCATTTGTTTGTTCAAGAAGAAAAGAAAGACCAAACCTACAATTTCATTGTTGAAAGATCCATTCTTGAAAGTCTCTTATGGAGAACTTTTCAAAGCAACTGATGGTTTCTCTTCGACAAATCTGCTTGGTTTTGGTAGTTTCGGCAGTGTGTATAAATGTGTTATTGACCAAAACGGGGAGTTAGTTGTTGCGGTCAAAGTGCTTGATCTTCAAACTCGTGGCGCTACCAAGAGTTTCATGGCAGAGTGCGAAGCCTTAAGAAATATTCGACACCGAAACTTGGTGTCGCTCATAACTTCTTGTTCTAGCATTGACTTTCAAGGAAATGAGTTTAAAGCTCTAGTTTACGAGTTCATGCTGAATGGAAATCTAGATAATTGGTTGCATCCTATTCCAGAAGCAAATAATGTGCAACGTGAGTTTGTGGGATTGGATCTTCTACAAAGAGTAGACATTGCCATAGACGTGGCTTGTGCACTCGATTATCTTCATCACCAATGTGAAATGCCAATTATTCACCGCGATTTAAAGCCGAGTAATATTCCTCTTGATGGTGACATGGTTGCCCATGTTGGAGATTTCGGTCTAGCTAGATTTTGTGCAGAGCTCACCACTCCAAGTACTAGTAGTTCAACTGCAATAAAGGGAACCATTGGATATGCAGCTCCTGGTAAGAACAAATTTACTTCTTTGTCCCTTTTCTTCTTTAATATCAACTCATCAAATTTCAGGACAAGAGTAGTTAGTTAGACACCACGAAAGTGTATAATAAGTAGATGAAGGATGACGTTGCTATAGAAAATAGTGTCACATATTAATGTAAATGTCCTAGTTTTATATTAGAAAACTCACACGGTATGTTGAAAGAAAATTTTCTCTTTCTTTTTGTGTCACTTTTGTTATCCGGAAAAAGGATCTTTTGTTGTAATAGTTTGAATTTTGCGAATTGCAGAGTATGGTCTCGGAAGTGAAATGTCAGCTAGTGGAGATGTTTATAGTTATGGCATCTTGTTGTTGGAGATGATAACAAGGAAGAGACCTACTGAAAAAATGTTTGAGGCAGACCTTAATCTTCATAACTTCGCAAGTATTGCCTTGCCTCAACGTGTGATGGAGATTGTCGATCCTATGCTCTTAACTGAGGAGACAGATGACAGCAAAATGAATGAAAATTTGATCTCTCTTATCAAGATAGGACTGTCATGCTCTACACAGTCCCCAAAAGACTGCATGGACATAAATATTGCACTCCATGAGCTTCAATTGGTGAAGAATAATATTTTGAAGGTAATTAAGCAGTTGAAGATCATACTCAATATTTTGTAAATTCATTATTTTATGGTTTTTCTCCTTTTCTCTCATATTGGCTTCAATAGAACTCCATGGTTTTATTTTTTTACAGCAACATTGATAGCTAGACATTGTTGATAACTCAAGATGTTCGAGCCAACATTCGCATTGTGAGGACCTGACCTGTGTTTGGATTGATTAAATTAGTAACCGAGGTTTTTTAATTAGTTACAGAGGTTAAGCATTATTCTTTTTAAAATTAAATAGTTTGTGTAACTTAAATGTTTGAGTAAACCTTAGACTTAACTTGAAAACCCCCACTAATGGTGTTGTTTTTTTCTCCTCTCTGTTTGAAGACCAGAACCAATCTGGACGCCTGGTGCCCATCCGGCGATCAGTCATCTTCCGGAAATTTCCTAGGAATCTATAAACTACGTTTTGGATGATTATTGCGCCAAAAGATTTTTTTTTTGAATCTACTATGGGGGAAAACTATGAACAGAAAATAACACTCAGAATCTGCACAGCGAATTCATTCATTTTCCATCCTGGTCCAGTTCTGACAGATTTGGTGTGTTCAGTTTTCACCCTACTTTTGGGCATTTCTAGCCTTCAAGTTTTTCACGACATGTCTTCCTAACATCTTTTTCCATGTCCCTGTAAGATAACATAAATTTCTGAGTTAAATTGATATGGGTGTTCACTGGCTTCCTAGGACTGCTCTGTTTTAGAAACTATACCGTGTAGCTTGAGACTTACACGTTATAGATTAACTTCTTGGCGCTTAAAGTAATTGTGCATGTGTGACGTATCGTGAACCTCAATAGGTTTGGTTTGATGTGTTTAGGTCCAAACTTTGGGTACCTGTAGCTCGCAGGTTTGACAAATTTGCTTGGCACGCTCTCGGTGAGTCTTGTATGCCTTGAATTTTTGGATGAGAAGCATGCGTGCTTTGTTTTGGCTTAATGGTAGAACTTATTGTTTCGCATGTGCTATTATGTTACAAATATAGTAAATGTTTACAAGGATTTATATGAACACGGATAATTTGGGATTCACAACTTTTTAGGGGAAGTTAATAGAGAGGCGAAGTAATAATGGGAGATCATAGCCAAATGATTGTGGGTAACGTTATGCCAAAAAGTTGTATTTAGGGTCGCTCCCTTACTACCTGTGGCCGTTGAACATTTTGCGTATAAGTTGTTAATGAGATGGAACACTTGACTCGTGATTGTCATGAACGGACCTAGTTGAGGCGTTATTTGCTGAATGAAATGTTTGCAACATGGGCCTAAAATGTTGGATATAAACATTTATGTTTTGAGAAATGAATTCGTTGACTTATAAATCATGGAAACTAGTAAGTTAGTATATCATGTCTCACACTAGCGTAGTGTTTAAGATGTCGTTGTACGCAACATTGTAGGTAATTTATAATTTTGTGGAAAACGCTTGATGGCCAAAGAAGCTTGGATGTTGTTGTTTTGTTTCAATTATGTAGTGGGATCGTGTGAACTTGTAATTCATACTTGTGTTGTTTTTGTTGACGGTTGTGCCGGACTTGTGGCCAATACCGTAGTTATTCTTATGTTTAATTCAGGATATTTGTAATAAGTTTAACCAATCTTACACTTAGCTTTAATTTATCGATCACAACTTTTGCATTTTTCTGTTATACTTGAGTATTTTTACTTATTATAGATTAATGAGCAGAAAAATTCTAAATTATTTAATTAGCAGGTCTTAATGAGTTACCCTCATTAGCCGGTCATGACCCATACATTTTTGGATTGGATCGTGACACGTACACTTCGATTAACCCAAGAGACCAAACGCACCTTCCACTCGACAATATTGAAAGAAAGCAAGACTCGAATCCCCTTGGATTGACCCACCATGACCTTGCATTTTTGGGTATATATAATCAATTTAGTTAATGGTGTGACCAATAGGCTTTCCTTGTAAACTGGATCAGTATATGTTAGGACCCCATAACCGATCTTTTCTAAGCCATGTCTTGGACTTCTCTTAAACTCATGTACGCATATATAAACGACGAGAAACTAGATCCCGCCACATATCGCTAGGAAACTCAAGAAATCCATCGATCAAACTCCAGGAAACTTGAAAAGACCACCGGAGGAAGTCGAGCTCGAACGGAGACAGTAGAATGACGACAACGGCGAGATCTGACTTAACCGGACGGAGTGGCAGTTGAGCAGTCTTCCATCCATAGCCAAGAAACAGGGCTGAAGACGATGATGACCGTTCAAGTTTGAGGGGCTAAAGAAATTAATTATGAGAGCTCTAGAGCCAAAAATTAATTATGATTCTTAAAGATAAAATGTAGACAAATATGATCTTCGCATATGTTCAAACGAATTGAAAATTGAAACACTTATGTATCTGCTCTTTATTTAATTCTACGGCTCTCTTAGGGTTCTCATTTGAGAGCTCTAGAATCAAAAATTAATTATAATTCTTTAGGATAAAATGATCAGAAAATAAGATGCTCATACCGATTTAAACGGATTGAAAATTAGAGCACTTAAGTATCTACTTTTCATTTGGCTTATTTACCTTTTTGGTCCCCAAAGTATTAGCGAGTGGTCAATTTCGTCCCCAATATAAACATTTGACCAATTTAGTACCCAATGTTTAAAATTTGCGTCGATTTGGTCCCTATCCATAATGCCATTTCTTGATTCCGTCAAAAGAAGGGGCATTCTTGATATTTCACCTTATCATCATCTTCTTCACCCCCACACCCTAATGTTGTGAAGTAAGCCTGATGGTTTCAAGGGAAACCCAGAATCTGCAAGAAGCAGCTGGAAGAGGTGGAAGCTTCACAGCCACTACGTGCTCAACGTGGTGCCGTCCATGGAAGCTCCAAGGTAAGAAGCTTGGTTTGACCGTGACTAGAATTGGTCAAATTACTTAGTAACTAAGAGATTGAATTCGTAGTCTATAATTACAGACTTGTAATCCTTGTAGTATAATGAATTAAGTGTGAAAAATCAGTGAGATACTGAGAGTGAGAGAGAGAGAGAGTTCCAGAGAACCCAGTTTCTCCTATCCTGTGAGTTGTAAAATTCGTGCTTGTTTGTTCAATAAAAATACAAATTGTTTGTTACGTGTTGTAAACGGTGACCTTGCGATCCTCCAACAAGTCGTATCAGAGCATGGGTCTCACCGGAGGTCACCGGAATTTGTGTTCGTTTCACTGCCGTGAAAAATAGGTCCGAACACGAAGTGGTCTAAAACTCTATTTGACGACAGGAGCTGAAGCGTCTCACTGAGACGATCACAACCGTCGTCGTCCGCCGCCGTAACTCGTCCGAACGAAGCTACACGCGCCAGTTGCAGGAGGCGCGTGTAAGGCGAGTCAGATTCACTCGCGTGAATAGCCAAGGGATTTACCCCGATGAAGTGACCATGGCAACTGCTTTTGTTTTTTTGGTAACTGACCATGGCAACTGTTATTTTGGCTTGTTCTCATATTGGAGCACTGGACTTGGGTTAGGGGTGTGGAGTGAGAAGAAGATGATGATAGGTGAAATACCAAGAATGCCCCCTCTTTTGAAGGAATCAAGAAACGGAGTTATAGAGAGGGTCCAAATCGACGCAAAGTTTAAACGTTGGGTACTAAATTGGTCAAATGTTTATAATGGGGACGAAATTGGCCACTCGCTAATACTTTGGGGACCAAAAAGGTAAATAAGCCCTTTTCATTTGGTTCTACGACTCATATGAGATCTCTAAAGACAAAAATGAATTGTTTAAAATAATATGATTAAAAAAAAAAAACTTTGTATCTATTCAAATTAATTAAAAACTGAAACACAATTGTTTGGACAATGTTGCACACACAATCACATTATAAATAATTCACTAATGAAAAAACATGAGCATTATTTTTTTCAATTTTGCCCCTTGATGGTGGCTCTCATTAGAGAAGCCGTAAAGGAATTATAATCCTTTTTGCATTTATTTTTAGGAATTTTTTGAAATTGTTTCCCTTTTCTCATATGATGAAATTTAAATTTATATTGTGCTTGATTGTAAATTTTTTTCAAGTGTAGTAAAAATTGGTGGCCCCACTAAAGATAATTCCTGGATCCGTCCCTGGAGTCAGGTAGGCGACGACATTTCTTTAACAGGTGTTGGGGTCTTTCTCATACACCTGGATTAATCTCTGAAAGACCAATATCGCGTTCACTAGTGCAGGCCATTTAGAGCCGGGAAGGCAACGGGTAACGGAGGACAAAACGACATGATCCTATTGCTTGGCATCAAACTGCATGATATATAGCTTAACAATTAAGAAACTTACATTGGATTCAGAGAAGAAATATCTGATTCTGAAGGCGTAATTAATAGGCAACAACCCACGCCTCCATTCCTGCTGGAGAGCCTTCAATGCATCGTCCAAACTGTTGGAGTACCATTTTGCTAATAAGTCAGAGCAACCCCATGAAAATGTCTCTCCCCCCAAATCCGAATTTATTTTGGGTGATCTTTTCGGTGGGTAGGTGGAGATAGAAAGACGCCGTTCCGGATTCTTGGAAAAGGAAGTTTTAGAAAAGGAAGGTAATTTCAAGCTTCAAAATCATGTATTTACGCAAATAATTTTCTTATCAATATGGATCTTGTTTGATAGATCTCATTAAGATCTTTTAAACGATGCAAAAAAAATTAAAAAATTATTTTTCATTTTCGTTATATTTGAGTTTGAAATTACCCTCTTTTTGAAAAAGAATGTTTTTGGAGAAAGTGGAACGGGGCCTGATTGATCCCCAAATCTTGAGTACTTGATATGATGCTATGATACTAGTAGTAATTAAACCCTTGGGTTGGCTTTAATAGTTGATGTATCCATAATTAAATGGGCAGGCACAAGACTCATACTTATCTCGAAGTACAAATTCATTCCTTTTAATTGGCCCTCCTTGTTGTGGTTGGAATGACTATCAGGTCAGGAGTATCCGGGCTAGCTTATGCGCACTGTGATTGAATTTGTTTCCGGTTCCGTCACCATCCATGCCAAATATAGAGAATTCACAAAAAATTTACTTTCTTATGACCTGACCTTAAGAGCAGAACCCTGAACAATTATTTGGGGAGAAACACTCACCAACCATCTGGACTAACCCTCAGAGTTATGGATGCTTATTTACCATTTGATACACACATGACGTCTTGCGAATAATCGGTCATATTGCAGAGCAACCACAAACCTAGCTCCAAGAGTTTTACTACATATTAACTAATCAAAAGCTCTTGTTTGCTTGGAAATATAAACTTCTTAGGCTTGTTAATTTATTTGGTGTATGTTGTAGACTAAATTTAGCATCCACACTTTGGCAATAGATGTGTATCCAAAAATGAGATTGTTTAACCCAATGGTTCTCATATGAGATTGGGCCAACATGGCACCGAACTAGTGCAACATTACTTTTTTTTTCACTTTTTATAACACTGTAAAAACCATAAAATGATTTTCGCAAACTAAAGCAAGAAAAAATTTCCCTTTAAAGTTACATGCACTTTTCTTAGCAAATCAGTGCCCACACAATGTAAGATACTCATGTGCGTATTAAATGAAAATCCCAGCAAACTTCTTGACTCCAATCCCCAAACTGAAGAACCCCACTCCTCCAAAGTACAAACTTTCAACAGTATATATGTAAATATCAGAAGGTTGTGGGGGAGAGAAAACAGAGGAGATGGCCAACACTAGTGCAACATTGTGGGTTATTTTAACCCAACCAGATTCCAACCATTGCTAGGAGCAACTTCGAGCTTACGGCCGTGACTTCGACAGCAGCCGGCCAACAGGCCGTTCTCCAATGGCCGTATTCTGACTGATTTTATCTCCAAGGCGTTTGGTCTCAAAACAATTGTGCCAGCCTATTTGGATCCATCATACAGTATAAAGGATTTCGTGGTTGGAGTCACATTTGCGTGAGCTGGAACTGGCTATGACAAAGCAACTTTTGATGTGCTAGTGATTTGCCAATTATTTGAATCATATTGTTATTTGTAGCTTATTATATTCAAATTCCCATGTTTAACTAAGCAATCGATTTGCCAATAAAAACCATGGTACTGGACTTCCACTTTTAAACTTTAGTATAATTGCCTTTTAGCAAAAACAAAGTACCAGCACAAGTAGTTTATTTTTTTATTCACAAATAACACATCTTTTCAGAGTGGGCTGATTTTTTGGGACGGAGGAAGTACTAAATTATGATTCTTTTATAACCTCGTGCCCTTTGTTTTCAAGCCCATTATTGCTTATTACAAACATATCTTTAAACACCATGTACCTAATCCATTTGTACCATCTATATGCTTTCATTGCAGTCTGTTATACCCCTATGGAAGAAACTAGAGTGCTACAACGACTACCAAAAGAAATTGACAGCCTATCTTGGTGAAGGCAAGGCCAAGCTAACCCTAGCTCAAGCACTATATGTGATGAGCAGTTTCAAGTGCTCGAAAAATGAACCAAAACAAACATGGTTACCTCAACAAGTTATTTCCCATCATTCTCACTCTGCATTATTAAGGAATCTGTTTTATAAATACTCTCAAGAGTATCTTTCTGTGCATTGTTACAGAATCTGTTTAATATGAAGTATGGACTATCAAGAGTGCATTGGCAAAAGAAGACAGAGATCTTACACTTAGCACATCGTACTTCATGTGAGCTGATCCTCCTGGATTCAGAATCACAGGTATAGGGCACTTATGAACAACTCTGTTGATATAGTCTTCCACGTGCTTATTAGGTGCCACATGGATCACCATAATCAACTCTGAGAAACAGTCTTTTAATAGCTTCGTAGCGCTGAAGAAGATTGGAAGCATGCGGTTTACCTCTTGTAATCTACTTCCAGGAAGAAAGGAAATAATTGTGGCTCCTTCAAAAGATAGAGAAAGAAAATCAGAAAGACATAATGAGGTCCAAGTATTTACTGTATAAGCGACTACAGTAATTTTTTTTTTTCCCAATGAGAGACATTTCCTAAACAACATTTGTAAGAGTTGAGAAAGTACATAGACACACACAAAAAAGTGTGGGGAAAAAAAGGAAAAGAGAATAAAACTGGTGATGGTGGCCAAATTATTTTGCATAAAATCTACAGGGAGATATTGAGGATTACCAAAAATCCGGGCTTCATACCAATACGCTCTTCAGTGGAAGCCTTGGTACCGGGAAATATAAATTACAAGAAACACTGAAGACTATGTTGGTGAAGTAGCCCACCTTTTAGAGAGAAATCTGAGAGTTAGCTCCCTTCCAAAAATGGCTTAGAATTTCCTTACCTGAAGATATTTCATGTTTACTTTGATTTGTCAGAACTTCCATGCACCTTCCATCCTTTTTCTACATTATTCTTCCCTGAAGATGAAATCCATCCACAAATAAGTATTTGGACTACTACACAGGACATAAGGACAATGTCAACAGGACAGATTAACATTAAAAAGCAAGTTAAATGACTGCACAATCCTGATCTCGTAATATAGGAACCGAATTAATGAACATCAATAATTGTGATGTCAGAACATTGCAGAAGTACAAAATTCAACTCCAAAACATCTTCAAGTATGGGGTGGCCCACAAAGGTCGCAGCTAGTCCATTCAATCTGCAAACTTCTGCCTCAAAAGGTAGTATGCACAAGACATGATCCACGAACTCAGATAGCCCTTTGAGCCTTGCTTCACACCCTTTCCATGCCCAAAAAGACAGCGCTACAAAGTGAAAGTGTGGAGGACTAACCAATCCCTGCTGACTGTATTTAGCTGCAAAACGTGTTTTCCCAATTTCCTACTCCATGCTTTGGTATTCATAAGTGAAATCCTTATCACTCCTTTTCAAATCCAACAATTACGTATAAATTACCATGCAGCTGCTTTAGGAGACGAAAGGAGAACCCCTCGGAGTCCACAGTAACCACAACGTGAGGCCGGAACAAAAGGGCCGCCTGTGCTGTTTCCTTCAACTTAACCTGTCATTTTAAAAACCCAATGTAAGAATCAGGTTCAAAAAATGCAATGCTTGCATCAAGACTCCTATTTAGAGAACAAAAAACAAACAATCAACATCCAAATATGGAAGCGCACAAAATAGTACTCTCGCTCAGTACTCACTCTGAACTTGTTCAAATGCGGCAACAACTCCCAGATCCCCATTACCGCAATATCTTCCATTGGGAACATCCTTGGTTAGACATCATGGACCTGAACAATGCGGCAAAATCAAACTAACCATAATAACTTCCAGTCCCTTCAAGCTAGAAAAAACGAAAATTCAAAAAGAACCCAGAAAGGAAATATGATCTAGATAACTTAGCTCATGTAACAAACAGAGAGAATCTTGCACGTGATAGACAAAAATATTTGGAGCTAAGAAAAAGGTAACGAAAACAAATTAAAATCTCAGAGCTCCTATATCCAAATGTTTGGGCCTTAAAAAAGGTCAAGCCGCCATCCACAATATAGAGACATAGACAGCTGTATGGGCAAAACTGGAGTTTTAATTCCAAAAACAATGACAAACAGAAAATCGATCCTGTTGAAGCAGTAGTACTTAATAACAACAGTTATGGAAACAGACAAACCAGAGAAATAAATATTGGCAATTGGACATGCATATTCATGATATTGTTGTCTCGGGCAATTAGAGAACTAACCCTCCCACACTAGCAAAACGGACAGGAAATGGAGAGAGCTTTCTCATAGAAGCCATGAGACGCGAACCAATAGTGTCCCCAGAAACCTCTCCTGCAGCTACGTACAAAGACCCTGAGTTCCCCATCTTTAGCAGCCACATCTATCGCAGCTATGCTTGAAACTGAAACAGATCTTCTCATTACCAACAGGAAACCCAAATTCACACTCCTATTTAGAGTGAAGACTGTTCTGAGCAACATTCCTAAGATTCCTGCGCATAAGGACCACAAAAGACAAGGTCATGTTCACAAACTTCAAGTCCACCAGAATTTCATACACAAGACTCAGGGTAATCTAAATGCTACATTCTATCAAGCTATGTGTCACTTTTTGCACATAAACACATGTATGTTTTAGCATCTGCCAATATGTACCATAATGAAACAAGGTATTGCCCAATGCGTAAGATTGTTTACGACTAATGAATTTGCTTCTATTTGCAGATTTATTATTGTCCATAAACCATGCGAGATTTACAAGGAGTCGTAAGTGTCATTACTAGGAGTCTTTTTCTTATCATGTTATTTTTTCATTCATTAAATATCTTAAGTAGTGGAGCTTAAATGGAAATTTTGATTCGAGTTTTGTAAGGTCATTAAAATGGCCACTCAAGGAAGAATAAAACGGCATTTTTCATTTGAAACAAAACTAGGGGTGTCAAATGGGCGGGTTTGGGTCAAAATGGGCAAGTTATAAGTGGGTTGGGTCTTTAATGTGTCATTGACCCATTTAAACCCATTAATTATGTGTTCAATTACATATACCCGACCCGACCCATTTATTTAAAATCAAACCCAACCCGCCCATTAACCCAATTACCCACCACCACCACAACGCCGCCGCCACCACGCCACCCTCACCGTCGTTGCCGCCACCACCACCACCACGGCCACCGCCGCCACGCCACCCTCACCACCCCCACCACCACTTGTCGACAAACCTTGCTTTTCCTAACTCTGTAAATTAAGCTCCTTCAAACAGCCGTTTGATTGTTAAATCAAAGCTCACAATTAATCGAAGGTACGTTGTTTAATTGAATTTCAGTGATTCAATTTGGTGTGCTAGCTTTTCTGGTGTGTAGACAATCTCATTGACGGCCTTCTCTCACTGCAAATTATGTCTGTGTATTGTGTTGCATGTACTGATGGATCCAAGGGGTGTGTAAAGGGCAATCGCACCTGCAGAAGAATTAGTACCTCCAACCCATAAGAGACCCCACTCCCAAAGCTGGAATTTTGGATTGATTCGTATGAGTGGCGTTGCGGTCTCTCTCTCTCTCTCTCTCCCTCGCTCTCTCTCTCTCTCAATGTACCCATTATGTGCTGAAACAAATGTTGATGATGTGTTAACTAACTCTTTAACTACCTCTGTTTCTTTGAGATACAAAATGAAACGATCAGATTTTTAAATTCAGGTAGCATATAAAAAAGCTAAAAAAAACTACGGATTGGTCTAAGCCTATAACAATCATCAAAACCAAGAAAAACGAAAGAGTGCTAATTGGTAAAAATACTTCCTGATCAAGACCTAGGGCCCCTAAATATATGATAGACTTGCGAAATCAGAATGGGAAATGATAATGTTTTATTGATAGAATTGGCCAGAATTACATGAGAAATACAGGTTACAATTATCGAAGGAGTTCAGATGAGGGAGAAGAGAGAGAAAGGAAGAGCAATGCTGGGCATTAGGGGTGTCAAACGGGCCGGGTTGGCATGGGCACGACACGGTTAAATGTGGCACGGCACGGGTACGGGCACGGTCATGCCCTAGCATAGCACGACACGGCACGGTCTTAGTGAGCACGTGGACGGGCACGGGCACGGTCTTGGCCGGGCATGGCACGACACGGCACGGTTTTAGTGGGCACGTGGACTGGCACGGGGCACGGACGTGGGCGGGCACGACATGGGCACGGCACGGAAGTTGGCCTGGCACGGCACAACACAACACAGTTTAGCAAGGCACGGGCACGACACGGTAGAAATAAGAGGAAAAAAAACTAAAATAAGAAAAAAAACATCATAGAAATAAGGGGAAAAAAAAACCAAAAAGGGATTGGCTACACTGAGACTTGAACCCGAGTCCTTAGGTTCTATTATACACAATCAAACCACTATTCCACCAATTAACTTGTGTTATATATTTAAAAAATTAGTATATTACTATTATACAAAAACGAGACCATCAAGCAGTAGCCGCACAATCGTAACGCAATTACGACGATCGATACTATTTAATGCATTCATTTTATTGTGCTTAGTGTTCTAATCATGGGATCCAATTATTTCGTGCATCGGATTTTGAAAGCTCTTTCATCGGCATACTAATTCATTGTTTGATTGAATTTTTTTATGTCCGATCAAGTATGTAGCGATAAGCATTTTACTTGATTATTGGCATAAATGATCTAATCTCTCCCACATAAAAGTTAGATGGTTCCGATTTTTTAAAAATAGCTTAGGCGGCCCTCAAGTAAACGGGCTGGCACGGCATGACACGATTAAAAAAAAGGGCCAACACGGCATGACACAATTTAAGTAAATGGCCCGGCCCGGCCCGATTGAAAAATGGCACGACAAGACACGATTAAAAAATGGGCCGGCACAGCACGACACGATTTAAATAAATGAGCCCGGCCCGGCACGACACGATTGAAAAATTGCACGGCATGACACGACACTATTTAAGTAAATGGGCACGGCACGACACGATACGATTGCCTATGGCACGACACAATTTAAGTAAACGGGCACGGAATGGCATGGCACGAAACACGGTTGGCAAGGAAGTTGAATGGCATGGCACGGCACGACACGCACGTTTGACACCTCTACTGGGCATCATACATAACTCCCTCTCCCACTCAAACACATCAGCTACTATGTATCAAACTAACCAACCCTAACTAATTCCCATAAGGCCCTAACTGACTTCTTACCAACCCTCAGCTCTTGGAAATTTGTTTGGTGGTCCTGGGACACCGCTGTGTGGTGCCTCAATACATTTACTCACTACTCATTGCTGTGGGGTCCGGTAATAAGTATACCATATATAGGTCCCACAAAAAAATGTGTAGTGGATTAAGGCATTGGGGTAACACATGGTGGTGCTAAAACCATTAATTACACTCGAAGCACCGTCCGTTCAAAACCCAATTGTATTGTCCATTCTCAACTCCTTTCAATGCAAATTACTCCTGCATCTGCGTTAAGCCGATTCATCAGAGAGAGAGAGAGAGAGAGGGTACCTGCTCGATTTCCGATTTGGGCTGTTGCTGATTACATTTTTCCTGAAGAGTGTTGCTGAATAGTAATGACAGAGAAAACCCTAGATTGCGCGAGATATCCCCTGTTCATATTGCGAATTCACAAAATTTGTTTGGAAAAATGTTGGCCTGTTTTTTTTTTTATAAGTATGTCGGCCTGATTTGATAATTAATATCCATCAAATACATTTTCAATTTTAATAAATATACTTAACATATTCTTAGTAAATATTAATTATCAAAAATACGGCCTCAGCCCTCATTTTCCCAATTTGATTTGAACAAGAGATTGCGACAATTACATATGAAAGCCCTAGAACTTGATCTTTGTCACAAATTACTTCCCTTAGTTGTACTTTTTCCTTTCAAATGCAACAGACTTTTAATCTAATAACAATGTCACCCCAGCCTGTCCTCACAGATAACGAATCGGACATTTCACATCGGGTCAGGAGCCCCTATGGGCATGCCTAGATGGTTGCTCTGCTGGTCACTCCCTCCCACCCGTTTTGGTAACCAAAAATTAATTACAATGTCACCCTCGGTATATTATACTCAACTTCTCTACGATGGCCTAATGTATTTAACCCTTTGAAATTTTAAATTTCCATTTAACGCATCATGTCACAACCCAACCATGTCTATTGTATATACACGACAACTCCTTTTTGCGTTTAGTGTGTCTAGTGCCTAGCTGCAGAACCCAGTTGTGCTTGTTGGGTCTGTGAATTCTGACCAAGACTTGGTTCATATTGTGTTCATTCGGGTCACACTAGCTCTCACAACATAAGCCAATATAAGATGAAATCTCAGTCCGGATCAGGTCCGGACCTCCCTTTTTTCGATCGAATTTCAATGATCCGAGCCGCTCAATGTGATCAGAACATGATTTTAAGGGTACTTGCGAGAAATCGGCAAAAAAACTGATCGGGAAGGGCTTGATCTGAACAATTTTTTATTGAGCGGCTCGGATCATCGAAATTCAATCGGGAAAGGGGAGGTGCAGACCGGTATCAAGTCAAGGAGTCCTGACCTGATCCGGATTTTGTGTGTGTGTATATATATATATATATATAGGTACTGTCAGGGATGGATGAACTACGGGGCACGTGCCCCCACTCAATTCAATTTTTTTAATTTACAAAAGTTAATCCAGAAATTAATTATGAGAGCTTAAGAGTCAAAAATTAATTATCTCTTAAGGATAAAATGATCAAACAAATATGATCTTCGCATCGGTTCGAACGAATTGAAAATTGGAACACTTAAGTATCTGCTCTTCATTTAATTCTATAGCTCTCTTAGGGTTCTCATTCGAGAGCTCTAGAACCAAAAATTAATTATGACTCTTAAAGACAAAATGGTCAGAAAAATAAGATCTTCGTACCAATTCAAACGGATTGGAGCACTTAAGTATCTGCTTTTCATTTGGTTCTACGGCTCTCATATGAGATCTCTAAAGACAAAATTTAATTATGAACTTTTAAAATAATATGATCAGAAAAAAAGATCTTATATCTATTCAAATTGGTTAAAAATTAGAACACTTAATTTTTTGGACAACGTTATAAGCACACACAATTACATTATAAATAATTAACTAATGAAAAAACATGAGCAATATTTTTTTTCAATTTTGCCCCTTGATGGTGGCTCCCATTACAGAAGCCGTAAAGGGATTATAACCCTTTTTGCATTTATTTTTAGGAATTTTTTAAAATTATTTCCCTTTTCTCATATGATGAAGTTTAAATTATTGCTTGATTGTAAATTTTGTTCAAGTGTAGTAAAAATTAGTCCCTCACTAAAGAGAGAATTCTTGGATCCGTCCCTGGGTACTGTGTCGATCAAGCTAGGCTCCATGACTATATATACCTACTACTGATTATAACACAGGCCCGGCCCGCTACTGATCGATTGATCATGAAGTTTTGTGTCTTGCACTTGGTAATTAATTTTAACAAAAGTAACTAATTAATTGTCCAGTTCCAGTTAATTAATACACTTCTTGTTGTCATATAAATGTGTAACTATTCTCTAACTAATTGCGCAAAAAGAAAAGATCTATTGAGAGAATTTTTTTAGTGCGGTATTCCACGTGTTGTCCGCTCGGCATTCCCGAGTCGTCCGATGCGCTTTTGGATGGCTCAAATTAAAATCTTCTCTCTCCTCTCCCCCCCCCCCCCCCCCCCCTCTTTCTCTCTTCTTTTTTCTCTCTCTAAATCCGAACTGTCCAAAATTACATCGGACGGCTCGACATGACGAACATGCGCCACGTGGTACCCATCAGGCACTGAAAAATTCCTCATCTATCGATCATCCTTTATATATGTCATGGCTGGACAAGTTAGACACCCAGTCTTTTGTCCCCGAAACTCTCTGTAACATGACTCATGTTCAGCCAAGAGATTGTACTTTGAAAAACGTCGTTTGCTTCGAGATTTCGATCATATCATATAAGCGCAAGTATTCATGTGTTACTATGACATTTCATTTTTTATAACTAAAGGTGTTCAGGCTAACTTACTCTCACCTCAAATGAAAGTCCAATTCTACCGATGACTAGCATGGCCACGTAAAACGGGGAGGGTGACATAGTCTCTTTGGGCGAATGAAACTTATGACGAAGTAAATTTTCGAATTTAAAATTACATTTTGATTTTACTAGTATATAAGGTCACTAACGACATTGAGTTATTGATGTCTGATCAACATAATTTTTTTATGGAGATGCTTTTTATTCTTTCATTAATACATAATGAACTACTAAGATTAAATTTTGGCTAGATTGAAGAGGTGTAAGACACACCGCCATGAAAATGGACGGATTGGAATTGGATGTATCTACACGTTTTCACAAGTACTAAATTGAACTTGAGGGGCTGTATCCGCTCATAGCTCAAACCATAGGAGATATAAGTGGACTTTGCCTGCATTCTTGATTTTTTTATTCATGTCATCAAAATTGAGCCTACTATCATGGTTCCACTAGTGACCAGATTTGTGGAAATTCTTGGTATATTTTAACCAAAGCGTGTTTGACGGGCTTGTGGCCGGAAATTGTTATGTGTGGAAAATTCAAACCCTTTTTGACTGACTTGTGGAAATTTATTACATTTGGAAACTCCGAAGCGTTTTTTACGGACAATCAATAAGAGGGAAGATAATGTTTACCCTCTTTTGTTCACCATTTTTAAAAGAGGGTGAACATTACCCTTCCTCTTGTTAGTTGAAATGATGTGGATCCCACCACAAAGTAACGTCATGCTTACCATGCTATACACTTTTTGATAAACGTGACATCACTTTGTGGTGGGACCACATCATTTTAACCAATAAAAAAAAAAGCTAGTGTTCATCCTCTCGAGGGGTGAACAATACTCAACTCGACATAACTTTACGCACCTACCCCATTTACAAATTTAACTACTAGTAAATTCATACATGCCTGCCACGATATATTTCAGTCAACTGCAACGCGTATTAATATAATTAATAAAGACTGTCTTATCAAAAATTTAATTAATAAAGACTTGCAAGTTGCACCTTCGAGACGGGTAGAATGAAGTTAGCAAATTAGCAGTCCATAAGACACTTCCTAAGTTACTGTTTTTGGTATATTTTCCCTTCGTCTTTTTCTGAAATTTTTTTTATATACATTTCCGACAAATGTACTGTCTAGACGAAAGTAGTCTAAAAGGTAAAAACTTACAACCAAAAGTTCACTAAAGACGAAAAAAGTTTGAAACAACAATATTTTTAGTGTTTAGTGTCGTCTTATTTGAATTTTTAAACTTGAGTTCATTTTTTAATACTTTTTATGGTACCTTTCGTGAGACTAATGATAGCTCTTAAAACTTTTGACGGAAAACTAATTGTTTTGTTTATGAAAAATTAAAAATATGAACCCGAGCTTTTTTTTTTAAAATCGAAGAAAAGGACGAAACCAAAATGAAATATCCATACTCCTTACAACTCGAGCTTTGAGTTTATCATATTGGTAAGGGATAGAATTGTAAAAAAAAATTATGATGTTTTTTTACTAAAGTTTTTGGTAAACTCTAGGCACCTTTTTCATCATACATTGATGTAGGTTCTAGGAGCCAATAATAATTCATTTTTAGCACCTTTTTTTTTTTCCACAATGTAAGAATATAAGACGTACTTCCACACTCAAACAGGACCAAACTAATCATTCATCTTTTACACAATTAGAGAAGTTTTTATTTCCGAAACTTGTTTGTACTTTTCTTGAAATTACATACCTCCATCCCACTCTCTAAAACTCGACTTTGAGGGTTCCATACGAGTCCCTAGCTAGCGGCCGGTCATTGTAATTTTATCAGACGGGTCCCCGACTTTAAGAACTACTACGTACAAGTTGAACCACGAAATTAGAAAAACAGAAAACGGCAAACTGATCACCCAAAATTGACATGTTCTTACATTAATTTAGAAAAGACCCATATAGTTAGAGACTACGGCGCATGCCTAAGATCAATTTATTTCGAAATCTCATAACAGGACTTTGAGGACTTACTGGTGGATGACTTGGAAAATTGCCAACTACTCTAACAATGTCCCCCTTAATTTGCATTTCCGTGAGAAAACCCCAACAATGATACTCGACTCCTAATAACTTTTAACACGGACAAAGCCAAGTCTAAACAGGATGTTCGTACAAATCTGGAACAAACTAGTGCTCCATGAGCTGAATTAATGGACAAGATTCTTGGAGGGACATAATTAAATATGGCTTTTTCAAAGTTCAACCTTAAAATGCCCTTGAAATTCTGTTGGTCCTTTCTAAGAGTATTAGGTAAATCTCTCTTTTCGAAATTGGTACAGAACCACAAGCACTTTATGGAAGTAAAGCGTAGGACCAGCAGGAATATATCTCAACTAGCTAGCTATGAACAAAAGACCGCATGTACTACTAGTATACAAGTCTGCCAAACTCTACACGTCTAAGCAAACACTTGCACCAATGAGACGGCTAGAATTATGTGGTTGGACTTGGGCATTCATGTTCCTGCTTATATATAGTTCAAACATACTCCAATTGAGAACTCAAACCACACAGGCCAAGATGAGTCTCGTAACCAAATCTCTCTCTATTTCTCTCCTACCCTTATTTCTCTCCCTCATCCCATTGCTTCACATCAAAGCCCTTGCCCTTGACACAACATCAAGCAGTAGTCTTGTTAACACCATTAACGTTGCTAGCAACAAGACGGATTTCCACGCATTAGTAGCCTTCAAGTCAAATATAATCCTAGAATATCAACAGGCCTTGAGCTCATGGAATGAATCTCATCATTTATGTGATTGGGAAGGTGTCAAATGCACCCGCCGACACGAACGAGTCACAATTCTAGACCTCACGGCCAGAGGTCTAACGGGCTCTTTGTCTCCTTACATCGGAAACCTCAGCTTTCTCCGAGAGCTTAACCTTAGAAACAACAGTTTTACAGGTGAAATTCCAACTGAAGTAGGTAATCTTTTTAGGTTACAGAAACTAGATCTCTCGTATAACGGTTTTGAAGGGAAAATTCCAACAAGCATATCCCGGTGCTCCAATCTTAGGGACCTTAGGGTAGGCAACAACAAGCTAGTCCGAGAGTTCCCAAAAGAACTTGCGTATTCAATGCCAAAGCTTGTTACACTCTACGTTAGCGAGAACAATTTGACTGGAGGGATTCCTCCGTCGATTGGGAATCTTACTTCTCTGGTAGACTTGAGAGCCAATTCTAATCCGTTGGGAGGAAGTATTCCAGATGCTTTGGGTCAATTGAGAAACCTAAACATTCTTGCACTGGGTGCAACTCAAATTTCAGGTACCATCCCTACTTCCTTATACAACCTATCGTTGCTACAAAAATTGTCGGTGCCTTCTAATTATCGACTTCGGGGCAGCCTTCCGCCGAAATTCGGTCTCATGTTCCCTCACCTTCAAGTCCTTCAACTATACGAAAACCAATTTAATGGTCCAATACCACTTTCAATATCCAACTCTTCAAAGTTGGAAAACCTGGATTTGAGTGATAACAATTTCAATGGAAAAGTAAGAAACGATTTCGGAAACTTGCAAAATCTGTTGTTCATAATTCTAGGTTATAACAATTTTGAGACCAAGGGATATGATGGACTTGCCTTTCTTAGTTCTTTGACCAATTGTAGCCACTTGAAGAGGGTAGATTTGGAGAATGGCCAATTCGGAGGGGTATTACCGGACTCTGTGGGCAATCTATCAACCTCTGTCTTTTTCTTGGCACTAGATTCAAATCAATTGTATGGATCTATTCCTTCTACAATAGGAAACCTTGTCAATCTTGAAATCTTAGCTTTGAGTGATAACCTATTCACAGGCCCGATTCCCGGTGGAATAGGTTATCTTCGTAAGTTGCAAATATTGGCAGTTTCAAATAATAAAATCTCAGGAGAAATTCCAAAGTCGATTGGAAACTTGTCATTGATGAATAAACTTTACTTGGAGAAAAACAGACTAGAGGGAGCCATACCGTCGAGTCTTGGGGACTATCGTAATTTGTTAGAGATACTACTAAATGAAAATAACCTTAATGGGAGCATACCAAGACGACTTTTGATGGTCACTTCTCTATCAATTGCATTGGATCTCTCTCGCAACTGGTTGTCTGGATCCTTGCCACCTGAGGTTGGAAACCTCAAAAGTTTAACAAAAATTGATATCTCCGAGAATGGTTTGTCTGGTGAAATTCCAGCGACTCTTGGAAGCTGCAGTAGCCTTGAAAACTTGTATTTGCAGGAAAATTCCTTTCAAGGATCTATTCCTTCATCAATGGAATCCTTGAGAGGTATTCAAAATTTGGACATTTCACACAACAACTTATCCGGTAAAATTCCGAGATTTTTAGGAACATTTGCCCTGAAGAATCTCAATTTGTCTTTCAATAATTTCGAAGGAGAGTTACCAATGAATGGTGTTTTTACAAATGCAAGTGCAATATCAGTTGCCGGAAACTATAGGCTTTGTGGTGGAATTTCTGAACTACGACTATCTCGGTGCCCCACGAAAAAATCAAGAAATAAAAAGTTTCTTTCACGGACGTTAGGAATCACTATCGCTTCAATACTCGTGGGTGTATCCATAGTGTCGTCTTTGATCATATGTTTGTTGAAGAAGAAGAGAAAGACCAAACCTACAGTTTCATTATTAAAAGATCCATTTTTGAAAGTCTCCTATGGAGAACTTCTCAACGCAACTGAAGGTTTCTCTTCAACAAATCTGCTTGGTTTTGGTAGTTTCGGCCGTGTGTATAAAGGTGTTATTGAACAAAACGGGGAATTAGTTGTTGCGGTCAAAGTACTTGACCTTCAAACTCATGGCGCTACCAAGAGTTTCATGGCAGAGTGTGAAGCCTTAAGGAATATTCGACACCGAAACCTGGTGTCGATCATAACTTCTTGTTCTAGCATTGACTTTCAAGGGAATGAGTTTAAAGCTCTAGTTTACGAGTTCATGCCGAATGGAAGTCTAGATAATTGGTTGCATCCTATTCAAGAAGCAAATAATGGGGAACATGAGTTCGTGGGACTCGATCTTCTACAAAGAGTAGACATTGCCATAGACATGGCTTGTGCACTTTATTATCTTCATCACCAATGTGAAATGCCAATTATTCATTGCGATTTAAAGCCGAGTAATATTCTTCTTGATGGTGACATGGTTGCCCATGTAGGAGATTTCGGTCTAGCTAGATTTTGTACAGAGCTCACCACTCCGAGTACTAGTAGTTCAACTGCAATAAAGGGAACCATTGGATATGCAGCTCCAGGTATGAACAAATTAACTTCGTTTGCCCTTTTCTTCTTTAATATCAACTCACCAAATTTCAGGACAAGGGAAGTTAGCTAGACACCACGAAAATGTCAAATGGCTTGTGATCTGTCTTCAAATCATATTCACTTGTTTGATGATGGTATAATAAGTAGGTGAGGATGACGTTGCTATAGAAAATAGTGTCACATATTAAATGCAAAATGTCCTAGTTTTATATAAAAAAAACTCACAGGATGTGTTGAAAGAAAGTTTTCTCTTTCTTTTTGTATCGTTTTTGTTATCCGAAAACAGGATCCTTTGGTGTTAAAGTTTGAATTTTGCGAATTGCAGAGTATGGCCTCGGAAGCGAGATGTCAACTAGCGGAGATGTTTATAGTTATGGGATCTTGTTGTTGGAGATGCTAACGGGGATGAGACCTACTGACAAAATGTTTGAGGCAGACCTTAATCTTCATAAATTTGCAAGGATTGCCTTGCCTCAACGTGTGATAGAGATTGTAGACCCTATGCTCTTAACCGAGGAGACAATTGGCAGCAAAATGATGGAAAATCTAACGTCCCTCATCAATATAGGACTGGCATGCTCTAAAGAGTCCCCAAAAGACCGAATGAATATAAATACTGCACTCCATGAGCTTCAACTAGTCAAGAACAATATTTTGAAGGTAAGCAGTTGAAGATCTTAGTCAATATATATTTTGCAAATTCTTCTTTTATGGTTTTGAACCTTCTCCTTTTCTCTGATATCGGCTTCAATCCTCTATGGTTTTATTTTTGTAATGCAACATTAATCGCTAGACATTGTTGATAATTCAGGTGTTTGAACGAGCATACGCACTTTGAGGATCAGACCCGTGTTTGCATGGATTGATTAAAGTAGTAATCGAGTTGTTTAAATTAGTTACATGGGTTAAGAACTTGTTTTCCTAAAAATAGTTTGTGTATCTTAAATCTACTTTGACTGCATTACTTTAAATTATGAGGACCGAATTATTCTAAAAGAGACAGATCGTAACACCCCGTATTTTATTGGCTAGAAATTCTTTGTATTTCTAATCTAAGTTTTAAAATCTATATGTATATATCTACATAAATATAGAAAAATAAAATTTTGTGCGTGGTTGGAGCCCTGCTATGGGTACACCATTTGGTGCACACCATTTGTACACTACATACGGTAGGATCCACTTCGGCATAACACATAAATAATCGTAGCCGCTCAATATTCTTAAAATATTTTTTAAAGAGTCCTTGCAAAAAAATAAGGTCAGTCAAATATGGGTAAGAGCTTGATCAACTAGTTGCTCAATATCGTGCTAGTAAATTGGGCATAGAATCGATCATGCCCTTAACAATTTTAGAAAGAGCTGATTTTTTTATGAAACCCTTAAAAAAGTGTTTTAAGAATATCAAGCCGCACCGGTTAATTATATGAGACATCGAAGTGAATATCCAAGGAAGGCAGTGTACATCAAATGATGTTCCCATAGTTTTATTGGGTTGTAACACCCTGTATTTTATTGGCATATATAGAAATTATTAGTATTTCTAAGTTCTTAAATATATATTTATATATATGTAAAGAGAATTTCGTGACTCTGCTTGTGTGGCTAGTAATGATGTTATATATTCTAGAGGTCGAGGCATGCGCAATGCATTTGCTAGTTGAATTTTGACAAAATATTGAGAGAAAACAGATACATGCACGAATATGTCTAGCGTTAACCCTGTCCCTGTAGGATTACATTAACTTCTGAATTCAATTGATATGGGTTTTCATCAGTTTCCTGGGACTGCTCTATTTTAGAAATCATACCGTATAGCTCGAGCCTTACACGTTATAGATAAACTTCTTGTTGCTTAACATACTTGTCTCTTGTTGTGTGTGACGTACGTATTTAGGTCCGAACATCAGGGACCCGCAGCTCGCACGTTTGACAAGTTTACTCAGCACACTCTAGGTGAGTCTTTTATATGCCTTCCTTAATTTGCTTGAATTTTCGGAAGAGAAGCATGCATGCTTTGTTTTGGCTTAATGAGAGAACTTATTGTTTCACATGTGCTATTATCTTACAAATATGCCAAATTTTATCAAGCATTTTGAACCACGTGTAGAAAAAAGAAACGCATGCTATCTTTTAAACTTGCCATGATTTATATGAAAACGGATAATTTAGGATTCGTCGCTATTAATGGAATGTGGTTCAAACAGTGCCCCGACTGCTAAGGGAAGTGAATAGTTAGTCGGAGTAATAAGGGGAGATCACAGCCAAATGATCGTGCGTGACGTCATGCCAAATATTAATTTATATTTATGATCGCTCCTTGACTATTGGTGGTCGTTGAACATTTTGCTTATAAGTCGTTAATGAGATGGAACACTTGACACGTGATTGTCATGAATGGGCCTAGTTCAGCTGTTATTTGCTGAATGAAATGTTTGCAACATGGGCTTAAAATGTTGGATATAAAGATTTACATTTTCATAAATGAATTCGTTAACTTATAAATTCATGAAAACTAGTGTTTGTCATATATATCTTGTCTCACACTAGTCTAGTGCTTAAGACATCATTGTACGTAATGTTGTAGGTAATTTATGATTTTGTGGAATACGCTTGACAGCCGAAGAAGCCTGGATGCATGTTGTTGTTTCATTTCAATTATGTTGCCGATGAAGCCTGGATGCATATTGTTGTTTCATTTCAATTATGTTGCAAAAGAAGCCTGGATGCATGTTGTTGTTTCATTTCAATTATGTTGTTGGATTGTGTGAACTTAACTGTAACTCAAACTTTTATCTTTTGTTAGTGGTTGTGGCGGACAATTGTGACCAGGATCGTGGTTATGCATATGTTTCATTTAGGTTGTTTGTAATGACTTGAACCTATCTTACACTTAGTTTTGGTTAACTTATCGCGCTTCCGCGTTTTCTGTTATACTGGAGTTTTTTTGTCTATTTTTAGATTAATGGACAGAAAATCCCTAAACTATTTATTTAGCAGGCCTTAGTGACTTGACCTTATTGGCTGATCATAACCCATGTGTTTTTGTGCTGGATCGTGACACGCACACATCGATTAAGCCGAAAGACCAAACCCATTATGGCTTTCAAAGTTTTCTAAGCCATGCCTTCGACTGCTCTTAAACTGTTGGGTTTGACTCGTTTATATTAGCTTACTTTTCCGAATCCTATCAGTGCATTTTACTGTATGATTTCGATTTGGACCAGTAATGCTTTTACCGGATGATGTTTATTGGCAATTGTCTTTTCCCCTTGTATCTCTGGTTTTTCCCTGTATCTCTGGTGCTTTGTTAATTTGTACTCACAAGGTTATAGATACCCTTGGTTAATGTCTTTGGGAAACAAATTGAGTATCAAAAACGTACGACGTCCCCTGGAGGCTAGAAACTCTGGCATCTAAGTTCAGTTATTTCGAAAATCGGGAAACAGCCCCTATTTGCTGCCTCAAAGTGATATCGATGCTCCACCAAAGATGACCGCTACCAATTGTCACGCCCCAAATCCGAGAGCATGACCGACTGTGTACCATGAAGTAATCATGGGACACGAAGCCTAATTAAAAAAATATTTTTAGCAACTTGAAACAAATAAAAGAAAAACTGAATATTTTGTTACAATAAAATGTGTGACACCAAACCAATATTTTTCTTAAGTAAACGACACAATATCTCATATTTTCCAATCTCCAAATTCCACCATGAACTGCCAATAAATAAAAGTGCGGAAGATATTAGACAATAGAAAAGAAATAAAAATGTAGACGCCCTAGAGATCCAAACACCGACAACGCCACAGAGTCCATTATAATGCTTCATGAGCTAACCTGAAAAATAATGTGAAATAAATCCGTCAGCTAACGAGCTCAGTGAGTAGTTAAGCATACTAAGGGTATTACAAAGTGGCATACGTATAAATGAACGATAATGAGGGCTCCAAATAACTGGTCTCAAATATAAGGATCAAGGGTTCAACGACTAATATCACAAATTAACGAAGTCAATGGCTCAACAAATAGTACCCGAAAGATGAATAACAGATTAATGAATAATATAAACAATAATCGAATCACCAATAATTATACCAAACTATAAGTCCAATAATATCCAATCGATGAACAACGATAAACAGATATATAAACCAGAGTGGGAACCATAATTACCAATTACCAAATCATCAACTGCCAAATATTTTCTTAGGGCTTAGCCCGTTGAATCCAACACCGTACTTAGAGTCACCACAGGATGGCGCCTGAGACCTTTTCCCTAAGCCGATCCGGAATAGAGTCACAGGGTATTTCACAAGTCTTTTCCCAATCCGTTGAGCACTAAAGTCACAGGGTATTTCACAAGTCTTTTCCCTAGCGGCCAAAGTCACCACGATATTTCACGGGTCTTTCCCTTGGACTTTCACAAGTATAAATTAACATAATACATGGTCCCAACACATAAGAATAACGGCGAACCGGAGTCACCTGACCGGCCAGGATTATTTCCCGTCTCGTTGCAGAGTCACAATAATATTATGGAGTCAACGAATCAACGACAATAAAAATGAGGGTAATCAATCGATCACAAATATTATCAAATAACCTTGTATGCCAAAGGGTATGTCAACTGTCAATAATTAATTATGAGAGCAACGAATAAGAATGATAATCATCGGATCACAACAATTAACAAATTGTCAATAATAGATTGGCTCAAGAGGATTTCGAAAGAAGGGATCACATGTTTAACCACTCACCTCGGCCCGAAGATAATGCAACTCGAACATGCAAAAAGGATTAACCTGTACAAAATCGCAACGTACGAAGTCACTGCCTATTTGAAATATAATAACACTGCCTATACAAACCTAGCAATACCATTTATTATGTACATGAACCTAGATATATCTAAACCAAGTCAGTAGAACCTCAAGCTTTTAACCACGTAACAGCATCACCCCATTTGTCCACCACCAATTTCTCCTTGCTAATTCACACACAGCACCACCTGCACGCACACCTCTCTCTCTCCACCGATTCACTTTCTCAAGCAACAAAATCCATACTCCAGTAGATTGAATAGAAAAGCCTAAAGGGTAAACTACACATAATATAATATCCAAGAGAAGAGGAAGCCTTACCCAAGAACCACAACTCCGATGAGATCCTTCCCACGCCGCCGCACTATCTACTGGCGCTATCCCTGTCGCAACTCTCTAGAAAAAATAAAATAATCTAGGTCTCTCAACACTTGTATATGCACGTAACTAAAGGACCCACACTCCCACTAACCTTTAAACTCTCAAAAGAGTTGCAATTGATACTTGGAGAATGAAAATGAGACTCGAATAAAATTAGAAGGACCATTTATATAAATTTTCCTTCATATTGTGTTAGACGTTAGTGCAAGCTGTAATCTCCGAAAGAGCAATACTACTGTTCACTAGCACCAGCCACCAGCTAGCCATTTAAAGCTAGGGAAGGCAATGACATTTCTTTGTCGATTGGTGGTACCTCTTTTGCGTGAAACAAATTATGACGAATTGGGGGATGGAATTTTCGTCACCAAAAGCGTTAGCAACGTATTTTTCATTTTTGGCGGCAAATTTAATTCATCGGCAAAGACCAAATTTGTCACAGCGGCAAGTGCGTAAAAGAAGATTATATTCTTCCCTACCCACAAATATTGATCAAAGTTAATTGTTGGGTTCGATTTGACCTCACTAATCAGTGGTGGTCAGTGGAATCCCGGACTACCCACAAATGATCAAATTAGTAAGTTATTTGGGTTCGATTTGACCTCACTAATCAGTGGTGGTCAGCGGTGCCTATGGGTGGGTAGTTGTAGTGGCCATTAACATCATGGCGCCAGGGATGACTCAAGATTTTTGAAAATTGTTGGTGCAATATTTTCAAAGTGCCTTTGACAAGAACTAGATAAGAACTCTGAAGTCATAAGCATTGTCACATTGTGCTCTAGATACTTTTTCCATCAAACATTGATGTGGTCTGTAGAAGCTCTTAATAATCATTCATTTTGACACTTAATATTCTCTTTATTTCTCATCAAATTACTTAATCTTATTGAGTGAATTGGCAAGAAAACAAAAAGATGAAAAGATGGTTTCTTCAAAAAGCTAAAAATAAAAAATAAAAGAATTGAACAGAAAGAAAAGAAAGAAGATCTCGATTAATTAATTGGTTTTTCCTTTAAGGAATTCCCCAATTTGAGATGACAAAGAGCTTTGGTTTACAAAATAGTTTCATTTGTGGCATAAAGAACAATAATTCAAAAATGCCATACACTGAACTCAATTGTGCTCATCTCCTTGTCACAATTATTTATTGTCTCTTAATGTGTTCGGTGTATGTTTTATGCTTGGTGTATGTCCTATTTTCTTCATATGATGTATGCAGAAACTGGTTTCCACTGCTGAAACAGGGTTATAAGTTGCCGAAACCGGTATCCTAATTTAAGAAACGGCTGTCAACTTCTGAAATAGGCTTTGAAATTGCCAAAACTGCTTTTGAAACTGCTGGAATTGGTTTCCCAGCTGCTGAAACTGAGTTCTAAGTGGCCAAATCTTTGGTTCCATTTTGTTTCTTTAGAAGAATCTATCTTCGTAACTCCTTTGGAAAAATTAGAGGATGGAGAATTTAGAGGTTGAATGCAAGGTGTCCTTCACGTTGTACCAATGGTGTATATTTTTCAGAGCTTGCGTTGTTTAGACCACAACCCAAACCCGAACCCAGGCCATTAATGTCCTTGACTTGTTGAGCACTTGCTTATGCTTGCTGCAGTTATGTTTCCCACGTCGAATGAGATACAACTGGCGTAATATTGCTCTCCAATTAATGGTCAATTTGGTTCGCATATTGTTATGCCCATATTATCTGTTGGGAAAAAAATGCGGAATTTTCTCACGAGTAAATCACCAAGGAAATAATAAAGCTGCAATGAACATAATCCAAATGTGCAAATCACAAACCAAATGAACACAAGGAATTTTTACGTAATTCCCCCAAAGTGTGAGGTACGTCCACGGGATCGGAGTTCGATTTCACTATTAATGAATGTCTTACAAATGTGTTCAAAAAGAGATTTAAGATCTCACAAACACCCTAAGGTGTACCTAACAATCACCAATACAAAAGAGGAAAGACCTCACCACATAGATGAACAAAACCCTCCAATAGTTGCTGGAAATGGAGAGCGGGAAACACAGCACAAACCAGCCCCAAATGTTCACGGAGAGGATGCTGAATATTGCTTCAAGTGAAAGACAGAATGGCAGCCCCAATTGGTTCTCTTACCCACCGAAACACTAACACACAGTGCACTGAGCTTTTCTTTTTCTTTCCAAAGGCTACTTAACTTTTCTGATGGATTTTCCCCAAAACAGACGAAAACAAATTTTAGCTTACATGAGAAGCTTTTCTGATCCCAACAAATCATGTGCCAAACATGTGCTCCAAAGTGTGTAGAATATTCCAAAAACTAGCCCACAAAATTATAACTCTTTTGTGTCAAACAAAATTATTATTGAGCTAACAAAATATTGGACTTCCACCAAGGAGAGAACCCAACATTATCTTCTTGAACATAGTTTCAATTAATCTCGCCGCCTTTAAGCTGGAAGATAACTTACTAGGATTAAAAGCCGGACTGTGGCTTCTTTTGCTCGTTGGTATTTTGATATCAGCACCGAGTTTGCCCCAATTTATTCGAGTACGTTTCATGATTCTATTGAATATGTGGCTTGAACGAGTAAAATCACAATCCCAGAATGATTTTTGGTAGATTTTTTGGAGGGTTCCAACTTGAAATCTATTGGCAAATTTGTCGTTCTTGACAGTAACAACTAACATGTTTCTTGTGGAAGTTACCGTTGAAAAAAACTAACATTATTTTCTCCAATTGATGTAAAGAAAATGTAGAAGTAGGAATGTATGTGAAAATAGATTAGTTGATTGATCAAAAAGTTTTAAAAAGATATATACTATAATATAATGTTACATGGTTCAATAAATCATCGATGGGTACAAGAACATCTAAATACCTTGTGATTATTTAGAAAATAAATTTTTGGATTTCCTTTGTTCAAGGCTTCTAGCAAAGTATAGATGGCATTCCACCTAGCTATTTAATTCCTATATGCAAAGGTAATAATCGACCTTACATTTAAATTTTCTTGTCGACATGCATAACTTTTTTTAAACTTCTGTACATTGGCAGGCAATGAATGTGCGTAATCGCATTCCTCATGATAGCTACGGGATTATCATACATACATAATTAAACCATCTTGTACCGTCAAATTTAAAACAAGAGCACAGCATAACAAACATGAAATAGGCATCTCCACTAAGAGGCCATGATAGTCATTAGCATTATCTCAGATAATTTCAAACATCTTAGAGAAGTGTTACAATACACGCCTCTTATTTGGGTGTATATCATATACACCCTCATTAAAACACATCAAAATGTTATGATTTCCAAAATGTTATGAATCTATTGCTAAAAAGTTATGAATCATATTGATGAAAAGTTACGAATTTTTTGTATAAAAGTTACGATACGAAATAAAATGTCATGAATGACCGGTCCTACGAGTAATTTTTTATGAGGTGGCACAATATGAACCACACATAATGCTCTATAGTACTAGTTAATGGGAAAGGTGGGTAAAATTATATTCTCCTTTACCCACAAAGGATCAACGTTATTGGGTTCTGATTTGCTTTCGATTTGACCTCACTAATCAGTGGTGGCGTAGAATTTCCCAAGTCGTTCCACTTATTGGTTTAGGTCCAATTCAAAAATAATCGAACCAATAACTTTGATCAGATGTGGGTAGGGGAAGGAGGATATTGACCGCGCGTGGTGCCTATGGTTGGGTAGTTGTAGTGACCATTAATACCATGTCGCGCAACAGGGATGGCTAGACTTTTGAAAATTCTTGATGCAACATTTTCAAAGTGTACTTGACGAACTATTAGGGGGATAGATAGTAACATCCTATATCTTATTGGCATAGAAATTCTTAGTATTTCTAAGTTCTAAAATATAAGAGAGAATTTCGTGACTGTGTGTGTGCATGGCTAAGGGGAACGAAATCATATCCTAAACTAGTTGTATAGTCCTCCCTTTTCTCTCGAATCCCTCCCAGCAATGTTAGGTATACAAAAAAACGACCATGTACCCTCAAAAGATAAATCAACAGTACAGATTCACTTCAGAAGATAAATCAACGGTATAAATTCATTTTCTGAATAATTTCGGGATAGATTTTGTGTACTTAGAATTATTGAATCTATCCCCTCCATTTCCCTTTTGGGCATTTCTAGCCTTCAAGTTCTTCATGAATTGTCCTCCTAACATCTTTGTCTATGTCCCTGTAAGATTACATTTGTTTCTGAGTTAAATTGATATGGGTTTTCATCGGTTTCCCGGGACTGCTCGATCTATTTTAGAAATTATACTATATAGCTCGAGCCTTACACGTTTTAGATAAACTCTTGGCGCTTACCAACTTGTGTTTGACGTATCGTGAACCTTAATCAGTTTGGTTTGATGTGTTTAGGTTCGAACATCAGGGATCCGTATATAGCTTGCACATTTGACTAGTTTGCTCGACATGCTCTCGGATGAGAAGCTTTGTTTTGGTAAGTGGTAGAACTTATTGTTTCACATGTGCTATTAAACAAGCTTAAACACCGAGGCTTTAAAGGGTTTCCCTATAACATTCAAAGA
The DNA here is from genome assembly GCA_019656275.1 of Rhododendron kiyosumense. Taxonomy (NCBI): domain Eukaryota; kingdom Viridiplantae; phylum Streptophyta; class Magnoliopsida; order Ericales; family Ericaceae; genus Rhododendron; species Rhododendron kiyosumense. Next base: position 50,082 of record BPLS01030740.1, on the reverse strand, counting down.
AGCACACTCTATCTCAAAAGTTAAATGCAAAGTCAGATAGTGGTCTAGTTATGCCACATTTTTATTTTTTTTGGTAACTACGAAGTTTATTGGAAAACCGATCAAAACCGAGGAAAAAAAACCTATGCATGGCTAAAACACAAAGGAAAGATCCCTATATATATATATAACTACAAAGAAGTCAACCTATTGAGTAAAATGCAGTTTCATATATGCAAGTTGACATTTGTGCTTTGGGTAGCTTTAATTCTCACTTCAGATTCGATCTGGCCCATGACAGAGAGTTCCATCTTAGATGGCCTCGAAAGTTCTGCTGTTCTTTTCTTGCTAGATTAAATAGACCATAGCAGCTAGAGCAAGCCTTCTAAGAGCATTAGGGAAACCTCTCTTTTTTAAATTGGAACAGAGCCAAGCAACTTTCTAGAAGTACTAAAGAGTAGGACCAGAAGGGATACAACTCAGCTTAGCAACATTAATGCTCTAGACTTGCTTAGCACTCAAAAAGAAGATGATCCAAAGATTCCTCATGCATGTTACAAAGAGAGCAAATTGGATTTCTATGACACCCTGGCTATGAAGTTAAATCTCTAGCTCGATCAACCCTCGCTCTGACAGACATCCAAAAGGGATAAAACCGTACGTGCCTAGAGATATATCTTGAGAATCAAACCATGTTATGCTAGGTAACAAGAGGGTGGTGAGTGTTCTGTGTGTGAGTGTTCTTCTGTCATGCGTGTTCGTATCTGTGTGCTTCACTGCTTGGTTGGTAAGGGTTTGGAGGATAGGTGTCTATGGTTGGAAAGCCTACCTTCTGTTATCGCTGTCCATGCCTTTGATTAGGGTTGGATATGCTCTTTGTATGTTTCTCTATGTTCATCAAAGATAATTGTTATCTTTTTGGCAAACAAAAAAAAAAATTAAAAAAAGTATGACAAGTTTGATACTAGTATTTAAAGGAAGGGGATCCGTTTCATATTCTGAGTCCGTTGCATTGGGATTAGGCAGAAATTCGGTAGCACCAGCAAGACAGAGGAAAGTCCATGTCCATTATAGATTAAGGAGAGAAAACTTGAAATTTAAGCTTTACAAAACAAATGTGGAGCCATGGCTGTAACAGCCTACTTTGTACCGTAAGAAACATTGCGATAAGAAATGAATCATTTTCTCACTTTTGGTGAGAGAGGAGAAGGAGCCAATCAAAACAATATAATTTGTGTACTTTTCTATTTATTTCTCATCAAATTACTTACTCTTAATGAGTGAATTTGCAATAAATTATAATCTTTTTGTTTCTGTTCCATCAACTCCCTAAATTCAAAGAGCGTGGAAGGACTTTGAGCCTTAAGGTATCATTTCCCCCGAAAAATTATTGGAGAGAGATTTGCAAAGAGGTTGAAATTCTTGTGCCAATAAATGATGGCCCCACCAGTGACCAGATTTGCGGAAATTCTTGATATTGCATAATTAAGCTTTTTTGACAGAAACTTGTGGAAATTCTTAATAATTCCAAAAACCCAATTACTGTATCTCTAATCTCTACTTCTTTCCGTATTTTCTCGTCGACACAGATGTGCATATCATTTTTAATTACTATTAGATAAAGCTCCTGCAATCTACGTTACAAAGTTACAGTGAACCTTGCCAAACACCTTTATATTGTCTTTTTGGTTTGTTTGCTGTATCTCTGGTGCTTTGATCTTGGTTTTGTTAATTACTCCAGTCTTCAATGGATTCTAGAACACCATAGTACTTTGGCAAACAAATTCCCTGGCCTGGAGGCTAGAAACTCTGGCGTGGCGTCTAAGTTCAGTTATTTCTAAAATCACTTGACTTGACTTTGGGGACTTACTAGTGGTGTATAATCTCCGATATTGACCGTGGAGGGGCCGAAGCAAGAAATTGATGCAAATTGTAGTGGGCCGTCGGAGGTAAGAAGAAGAACGACAACGATCGATGGAGGAAGGGAGGGAGAGAGTTGGCGCAGGGGGAAGGGACATAATAACTGAAAGTTACACTGTTGTTGGGTATCCAGAGAGAGCACGTGAAATTTTACTTTATTACTATCTCTTTTGCTGATAACAAAAAAAAAAATTAAATACAAACAACATAAAAAACTCTCCCTTCTTTTTCTCTGAGTTTCAAATAAGAACAAGAACAAAAATAATTATTTTTCTTTCCGTAGGCGAAATTCTAAGACGGGGTGAGCGAGTCAAAGAGGTAAACTTTGAGGGGTGTCTAGGTATTTAACCCACCCTAATAATGTAGAGAAAAGATGTATTTCAAGGTTTCCAAATCTGGGGCCATGGCTACAAGGACTTTTGTGGTTCTTCTCTCAGAAAATTTGCTGGAAAGATTTTCAAAAGGGTTGAAAATTCTAAGGCCATTAAATGACGTACGGCCCCACCAGCGACCAAAAATGTGGAAATTCTTATTTCTGGAAGCTCTATTATTATTAATAATGCCAGTCTCTTTGGAACATTTCTGATTACAAGATCACCTCTATACCGCCTTTTCAAACTAAATTTTGTGGGTTCGGTTCGACAGTCTCAAAATAATACCCCTCTTTCGAACATTTCACTTATGCTTTGATTTGCATAAGTGAAATCCTTATCACTCCTTCTGAAATCCAAAAATTATATAAAATCACCGCTCGGTTGGTTTAGAAGACGGAATGAGAACTGCTTGCGATCCATAGTAACCACAACGTGAGGCTGGAACAGAAGCGCAGCCTGTACTGTTTTCTTCAAAGTAACCTGCCATGAGGAAACCCACTTTTAAGAATCAAGATTCAAACAATGCAATGGTGCAATTAAGACTCCAATTTAGAAAAAAAAAGAACATCCAAATACGGAAGTCGACAACATAGTACTCACACTCAGAACTCACTCTGAACTTGTTCGGATGTGGCAACAACTCCCAGATCCCCATTACCGCAATATCCTCCACTGGGAACAAGGACTTTAACCCTTGCTTGGACAGCATCGACCTAAACACAGGGGGGCAAACAATGGAACTAACTTGAGAGCTAGCAGTCCCTTAATTCAAGGTAGGAAAGGAAAATCCAATAAGATTACAAATAGGAAATATCATCTAGATAAATTCTCTAACGTAACTTCAGAGCTTAGAGAGTGACAAACAGACAGTTTTCAATGGAAGTTGGGAATGCAAACGGGACAGGATCCTCTCGAATCTCTTAAACAGTCCTATTGAGGTCTTTTTGAGCATTTTTTTTAAGTTCAATTCAATGAGTGAAATCGGTCATCATTTAAAGATGCTGTAGAACATTAATCATGCCCTCAATAACATTAATAGAATATCATTCACTATCATTTAAAAATGCATTTATCTTACAAAATGGATATATATATATATATATATATATATATATATATATATATATTGAGAGGAGGGGATGTTTGGTAACTTTAGCATGCCACGGTGTTAATCAAAGAGGGTCTGTGTGATTTCAAAATATAGATGGAATGCAAAGGGGCTGTCAATTCGACATATGGCAACCAATAGAATGGCCCACAAGTGATAGGATTTGTGGAAATTCTAGATAATCCCAAAGCGTTGTTGACTCACTTGTGGAAATTTTTATTTCTGAAAATTCTTAATTATGAAAGGCTCTTTTGCCACATTTGTGGAAATTGCAACATCACCTTCGTCCCACCCTTTCATAAGACTCTAAATGGATGGCCGGAGGCTGAACCACAGCATCTCCCAATCCTTAATTCCAACCGCTCATTCCAGGGACACCTATGAAATCAATTTGATCAAACATCGATAGAAAAATGAGTTTCTCATATATTTTTGCACAGTAAATACGATTTTACACTTGAACAACACATTTGACAAAATAGAACACGATTCATATATTTACATGTGTATCCAAGTCCAAGCAAGCTAATTTTTAAAATATTTTTTTGCATACGATTTCTACAAATTGAACTACTCGGGCCAATGCTTTAGAAGTCTGTTAGGACATACAAAATTGAGGGTCGAAGGATTTTGAGAGAAAGGGTGAGGAAGTAAAAAGTAAAAGCAAAAATCAATGTCCTCTTCTTCAAACCCGCAGAATTTAATTTATCTTTTTTGGACAATTATGCACAATTGTACCCAAGACCGCATGTACTAGTATACAAGAGTGTGCCACTTGATGTTTCCCTCAAATTCTACACGTCCAAACAAAGACTTGCACCAATGACACGACTAGAATTAATTATGTGGTTGGACTTGGAGGTTCATGTTCCTGCTTATAAAACTTCAATCGAACATACTCCAATTGAGACCTCAAACCACACAGGCCAACATGACTCTCCTAACCAAATCTCTCTCTATTTCTCTCCTACCCTTATTTCTCTCTCTCATCCCAATATTGCTTCATTTCAAAGCCCTTGCCCTTTACACAACATCATCCCTTAGTCTTGTTAACAACATTAGTGTTGCTGGCAACGAGACTGATTTCCGTGCATTGTTGGCCTTCAAGTCAAACATTTTCCCTGAATACCGACAGGCTTTGAGCTCATGGAATGAATCTTTGCATTTTTGCCACTGGCATGGTATCAAATGCGGTCACCGACAGAAACGAGTCACTGTTATAGACCTCATGTCTAGAGGTCTAGCGGGTTCTTTGTCTCCTTACATCGGAAACCTCAGTTTCCTCCGGGAGCTTAGCCTCGGAAACAACACTTTTACAGGTGCAATTCCAACTAAACTCGGTAGTCTTTTCAGGCTAGAGAAACTAAATCTGAGCTTTAACGGACTTGAAGGGAAAATTCCAACAAACTTATCTCGTTGCTCCAATCTTAGGTTCCTTAGTGTACGCGAAAACAAGCTAGTTGGAGAGTTCCCAAAAGAACTTACTTATTCAATGCCAAGACTCGTATCACTCTCTGTTTCAGATAACAATTTGACAGGAGGGATTCCTCCATCGATTGGGAATCTTACTACTCTGGTAAATTTTGGTGCCGCTGGAAACCCTTTCGGAGGAAGTATTCCACAAGCTTTGGGTCAATTGAGAAATCTCATGTTACTTGCACTGGCTAAAACTCAAATTTCAGGTACCATCCCTCCTTCCTTGTACAACATATCATCGCTAGTTACGTTATCATTGGCTGATAATCAACTTCAGGGTAGTCTTCTGCCAACATTTGGTGTCATGTTCCCTCACCTAGAGCTCCTTGAGCTACACCGCAACAAATTTAATGGCCCAATTCCGCTTTCAATAACCAACTCTTCGCAGTTGGTACTGCTACAATTCCAAAGAAACAATTTCACTGGAAAAGTAAGAAACGATTTTGGAAACTTACAAAATCTCTACGGTATGAATCTTGGTCATAACAATTTTGAAACTAAGGGATCAGATGGACTTGCCTTTCTTAGTTCTTTGACCAATTGCAGTGACTTGGAGATTGTAAGTTTGGAGAATGGCCAATTTGGAGGGGTATTACCGGACTCCGTGGGCAATCTATCAACCTCTTTCCGTGTCTTGGCACTAGGTCTAAATCAATTGTATGGATCTATTCCTTCAACAATAGGAAACCTCGTGAATCTGGAAGGCTTAGCTCTGAATGATAACCTATTCACAGGCCCCATTCCCAGTAGCATAGGTTATCTTCATAAGTTGCAATATTTGGCCTTGTCAAACAACAATATCTCAAGTAAAATTCCGGACTCTATTGGAAATTTGTCATTGCTGATTAAACTTTACTTGGAGCAAAATAGATTAGAGGGGGCCATACCCTTGAATCTCGGCAACTGTCGAAATTTGTTAGAGCTATTACTTTTTCAAAATAACCTTCACGGTAGCATACCAAAAAACCTTTTGACGGTCTCTTCTCTGTCAATTAGATTGGACCTATCTCGCAACCATTTGTCTGGGTCCTTGCCACTTGAGGTTGGAAACCTCAAAAACTTAGCAGAAATTGATATCTCCGAGAATGGTTTGTCTGGTGAAATTCCCGTGACTCTTCGTAGTTGTAGTAGCCTTGAAAGCCTATATTTGCATCAAAATTTCTTTCAAGGATCTATTCCTTCCTCAATGGAATCCTTGAGAGGTATACAGAATTTGGACCTTTCTAACAACAACTTATCCGGTGAAATTCCAAGATTTTTAGGCACATTTGCCCTGATGAATCTCAATTTGTCTTTCAATAATTTCGAAGGAGAGTTACCGATGAAGGGTGTTTTTACAAATGCGAGTGCAATATCAGTTATCGGAAACTATAGGCTTTGTGGTGGCATTTCTGAACTACGACTACCTCGGTGCACCAAGAAAAGATCAAGGAATGTGAAGTTTCTTTCACGGACATTAGGAATCACAGTAGCTTCGATCCTAGTTGGTGTAACCGTAGCATCTTCTTTCATCATATATTTGTTCAAAAAGAAAAGAAAGACCAAACCCACAGTTTCATTCTTAAAAGATCCATTCTTGAAAGTCTCTTACGGAGAACTTCTCAAAGCAACTGAAGATTTCTGTACGACGAATCTACTTGGTTTTGGTAGTTTTGGTCGTGTGTATAAAGGTGTTATCGAACAAAACGGGAAGTTGGTTGTTGCGGTCAAAGTACTTGACCTTCAGACTCGTGGCGCTACCAAGAGTTTCATGGCAGAGTGCAAAGCCTTAAAAAATATTCGACATCGAAATCTGGTTTCAATCATAACTGCTTGTTCAAGCATGGATTTTCAAGGGAATGAGTTTAAAGCGCTAGTTTACGAGTTTATGCTGAATGGAAGTCTAGATAATTGGTTGCATCCTATTCCGGAAGCAAATAATGGGGAACGCGAGTTCGTCGGATTCGATTTTCTACGAAGAGTAGACATTGCCATAGACGTGGCTTGTGCACTCGATTATCTTCATCACCAATGCGAAATGCCAATTATTCACCACGATTTAAAGCCGAGTAATATTCTTCTTGATGGTGACATGGTTGCCCATGTTGGAGATTTCGGTCTAGCTAGATTTTGTGCAGAGCTCACCACTCCAAGTAGTAGTAGTTCAAGTGCAATAAAGGGAACCATTGGATATGCTGCTCCAGGTATGAACAAACTTTGTTATCCATTTTTTTCTTTAATTCTGCCTCATCTATTATCAACTCACCAAATTTCAGCACAGGGGTAGTTAGTTAGACACCACGAAAATATTAAATTGGTTGTGATCTGTCCATGCCATCCAAGATGTTGAATTTGGCATTGTATCGATGGAATGCACACACCATATATAACTGAATGGTAATGGTAATATAAGTAGTTGAAGGATTGCTTTGGCATAGTAAATAGTCACATACACATACAGAATGAGGGGAGTACCCTTTACACATTAGAGTAGATGTACTAGCTCACACGGTGTGTTGAAATCAAGTTTTCTCTGTCTTTTGTATCACTTTTGTTACTCGAAAAAAGGATTCTTTTGCTTTAAAGTTTGAATCTTGCAAATTTCAGAGTATGGTCTCGGAAGCGAGATGTCAACTAGTGGAGACGTTTATAGTTATGGGATCGTGTTGTTGGAGATGATAACAAGGAAGAGACCCACTGACAAAATGTTTGAGGCAGACCTTAATCTTCATAACTTTGCAAGTATTGCCTTGCCTCAACGTGTGATGGAGATTGTAGACCCTATGCTCTTAACCGAGGACACAGATGGCAGCAAAATAATGGAAAATCTAATCTCTTTTATCAAGATAGGACTGGCATGCTCTACAGAGTCCCCAAAAGATCGAATGGACATAAATACTGCACTCCATGAGCTTCATCTGGTGAAGAACAATATTTTGATGGTAAGCAGTTGAAGATCTTACTCAATATTTTATATATTGATTCTTTTATGGTTTTTCTCCTTTTCTCTCATATTGGCTTCAATACTCCATGGTTTTATTTTTCTTGGGCAACATTTATAGCTAGACATTGCTAATGACTCAGGGTGTCCGAGCCAGTATTCGCACTGTAAGGGCCTGACCCACATTTGGATTGATTAAATTACTAACCAAGTAAGTAACAGAGGTTAAGCATTGGAGTAGTAATTTTTTTTAAAATTAAAACGTTTGAATATACTATGGAGGAAAACTATGAACAAAAAATAACACTCAGAATCTGCACCTGGAATTCATTCGTTTTCTATCCTGGTCCAGTTCTGACCAGATTTGGTGTGTTGAGTTTTCACTCTCTGTTCAAAAAAAAGTTTTCACCCTACTTCTGGGCATTTCTAGCCTTTGATTTCTTCTTGACTTGTCTTCCTAACATCTATGTCTATGTGCTTGTACTATTACATAAATTTCGGAGTTATTGATATGGGTTTTCATAGGTTTCCCGGGACTGCTCTGTTTTAGAAACCATACCGTATAGCTTGAGCCTTGCTCATTATAGATAAACTTCTTGGCGCTTGAAGTACTTGTGTGAAGGGGCGGATTTAAGTAACGCACAGGTGGGTCACATGACCCACTTAAAGTTGTTCAAATTGTGTGCAAGGGTGGATTTAAGTAAAGCACTACTGTCGCCTTGCACCAGCTGTAAGAATGTTGACTTTTAATCCTTAGGTCGCTCTTTCGAACCCTACCTTCTTTCAACTTTTCTTTTTATTGATGATGTTGAAAAACAATAAAAAAACTTCTGCTTTGCAGCTAACAGGAGTTGAACCATGAGCTTTATACTGTAGATGTACCACAATGCCAACAAATAGCTTTCGATCAGAAATATGTTTCTTTTAAGTTCCAAATTGCACAAACATTTGTATGGAGTATTTAAATTGGGACAAAAGGAATATTCCGTTTGTTTTTTCCTTAATGTTCTTCACTATCTATTGTTTGATATTAATTTAAGGCTATGATTTTGAGGTGATCCATCTGTATACAATTTCTGGATCTGCCACTGCTTGTGTGTGACGTATCGTGAACCTCAATAGGTTTGGTTAATTTGATGTGTTTAGGTCCGAACATCGGGGACCCGTAGCTCGCACGTTTGAAAAGTTTGCTCAACATGCTCTCGGTGAGTCTTGTACATGCCTGCGTTCTTTTAAACTTATAAGTTTGGAACTTATTTCAATATTTTTTACTTTTCATAACTTTTTGTTTAGCTTTTCAATGTAATTTTTGGGGTTAAACATTTGTCTCGACGTAACTTTTTGTTTAGCTTTTCATTTTTAGTGAAATTTTTTTTTGTTTGTTTTTGGTTATAATTTGTACTTTTTAGATGTCTCTCGTCGAGATGGATGTTTATCCAAAAAAAATCATGTGAATCTAAACAAAAATTCAAAAAACAAAATACACAAAATAAAAAAATAAATTAAGTTTAAAGATTGAAGCCGGACCTGAATTTTCGGAGGCGAAGCATGCTTGCTTTGTTTTGGCTCAATGGTAGAACTTATTGTTTCTCATGTGCTATTATATGTTGCAAATATAGTACTCCCTCCGTCCCTTTTTAAGTGTCCTGCTTCGTAACTCTAACTTATTAAAAAGACATCATCATTATACCTTACCCATCAACTTTTTCCTCCACTTTCCCTACTTACCCATCATCATTACACTTTCACTTACTTTTCAAAATGAAATCTACTTTTAGGGACAAAATAGACAATTCACCAACTTTTACCCACTAACTTTACAAAATGGACACTTATTAAGGGACAGTCCAAAATAAAATACCGGACTATAAATAAGGGATGGAGGGAGTAAATGTTTACAAAGAAACGCATGCTATCTTTTTAAATTTCCATGATTTATATGAAAGCATACAATTAGGGATGCATAACTATAAATGACACGTGGTTCAAACGGTGCTCAGATCGCTAGGGAAAGTGAATAGTACTGAGGTGAAGTAGTGAGGGGGGATCATAGCCATATGATCGCGGATTTTTATTTAGGGTGGCTCCCTAACTCCTGGTGGCTGTTAAACATTATGCGTACGTATAGGTCGTTAATGAGATGGAACACTTGACACGTGATTGTCATGAAGGGCCTAGTTGAGCTGTTATTTTCTAAATGAAATGTTTGCATTATTGCCCTAAAATGTTGGTTCTAAAGATTTACATTTTGAGAAATGAATTCGCTGACTCAAAAAATTCATGGAACTAGTAAGTTTGTCGTATATATTTTGTCCTACACTAGTCAAGTGCTTAACACGTCGTTGTACGTAACGTTGCAGGTAATTTATGATTTTGTGGGACATGCCCAATGGCCAAAGAAGCTTGGATGTTGTTTTTTACAATTATGTAGTGTGATCTTTGTACTTGTAACTCATACTTGTATCTTTTATTGACGATTGTGCCGGCCTTGTGGCCTAGATTGTGGTTATGCTTATGTTGAATTTGGGATGTTTGTAATAACTTTAACCTATCTTACACTTTGATTTGGTCAACTTATCACACTTCTGCATTTTTTGGTATACTTGAAAACTTTTATTTATTTATAGATTCATCAGTAGAAAATCCCTAAACTATTTCAATTACCAGGCCTTAGTTATCGAGTTAACCTCATTAGCCGGTCATGGCCCATGTGTTTTATGGTTGGGTCATGACACACACACTTCGATTAAGCAGAGAGACCAAGATCATCTTCCATTTGACAATGTTGGAAGAAAGCACGAATCGAATCACCTTAGCAATGCCCACCATGACCTTACAATATGGGTATATTAAACAAGAATCTATTTGATTAATGGTGTCACCAATAAGGCTTTCATTGTAAAATTGGATGAATTCTATGTTAGGACCACATAACCGATCTTTCACAGTTTTCTAAGTCATGTTTTCGACTTCTCTTAAACTCTTGGGTTTGAACTTGTTTATATTTGCTTACTTTTCGAATCCTATCTGCACATTTAGGGATGATGCTATGGTGTTCCCGGTCATTTTGGAGACACCGTAATTTTTGGCATAACAGAACCCTTACAAGCATAACAAAAATCATTACAAGTATAATAGAACCATAACATGACATAACCAAAGCATAGTAAAAAACCAATCAAGGCATAACCAAAAATCAACCAAGGCATAACCAACCAAGTTATGCCTTGTTATGATTTTGGTTATGCTTATAATGGTTTTGGTTATGCTTGTAATGAATTTGGTTATGCTTATAATGATTTTGTTATGCCAAAAGTTACGGTGTCCCCAAAATGACCGGGGACACCGTAGCATTTCCCTTTAGGGTATGTTTTCGATTTGGACCAATAATGCATGCCTTCATCGTACGATGTTCATTGACGATTTTGATATATACATTTTTTTTTGTGTACTCCAAATATTCTCAATGAAAAGATGAACAATTGGAAAAATCATAAAAGATTCGCACAAGAGCAATGCTATTAATACCACATTTTTTACTCCATAGACACAAGTGTGGTGGACTCCACAAAAACACCTGTGTGCAGACCACCACACTTGTGTGTATGAAGTAAAAACTGTAGTGTCACTAAACTTTCTCTGTGCAGGGTGTTTGGAAACTCCATTTTCTACTTGTCATTTTTCTCTTTTCAACTTATGAGTGTTTGGCAACTTCCTTGCAAAACACATTTTAGCAAAATGAGTTTTTCGTTTTGATGTTTGGAGATGTGAAGTAAGAAGTAGGGGGAGAAGAGCTTTTTGACTTCTTATTTTTGACTTTTTCATTTTGATAAACAAAAAGACCTACAAAATGTATTTTGCACATATCTTTCAAACACTAATCATGTTACAAAACACATTCTGCTCATATCTTGTTAACACTTTACCAAATTCAAAACATATTCTGATCATAATTCAAAAAACCAATAAGGCAATAAGTAAAATGCAACAAGCCAAAAATCCAGGCTCTCAAACACCCCCAATATAATGTTAAAAGGTACACAAAAAGAAAATATCTTGAAACAAAAGTGTTAGGTACAAAGAAAGTGTATCCTAAAATTACACAGAATACACTTTTAGAGGTATTTATGACTGTTAATAGACATTTATTAGCGGTAAGAAAACTTTGTTTTGGGTGATTTCCGGATATATTTTCTTCGTTCCTAGCATTCCTCGTCGGAAAATAGAAAGGGAGATGAAGAGGAAGCAAATAAGCCAAGATATTTCTGTAAAGCAATGAGTAATGCTCTGAACACTATCAGAAAAAGCAACCAAGGAATCGTTTGTGTTCAGAATCTTTGGCTAGTAGGTTGCAAGCCAATTGTCATGCCAAAAGAGGGAGAGAAAACATGCAATTTAAGCTTTGCAAATGTGGAGCCATGGCTGTAAAAGGAGCTGTAAAAGCCTCCTTTGTACTGTAAGAAACATTGTGGATAAGAAACGAATCATTTTCTCACTTTCGGTAGTGGAGCTTAAAGAAAAATTACATTTACATATACATAGTACCAAACACCTCGTAGGCATCCCTCAAACAGTAACTCATGGTTGTTACAAAATTCAACAGGATCAAAAACCCAATTCCTGTAGTCTCTCTATTCTTTCCCCGTTTTTCCATTAAAGACTAATTAACAAAATCAAGAACAATGACCAAGCGGATATCTATAAGCTTCTTTCTGGTTTTTGTTGGTTTTCCACTGTATCTCTGGTGCTTTGTTAATTTGGACTCTCAAGGTTATAGATATCCGCTTGGTCATTGTTCTTGGTTTTGTTAATTGGTCTTTAATAGATTCTAGAAGCCCCTATTTTTTTTATTTTTTATTTGGGTAAGTTAATCATTTTAGAGTATCAATAACGACCCCTGAAGGCTAGAAACTCTGGCGTCTAAGTTCAGTCATTTCAAATATCAATCAACTTAACTTTGAGGACTTACGGGTGGTGTATAATCTCCGATATCGACCATGGAGGGGCTGAAGGAAGAAATTGATGCAAATTGTAGCAGGCCGTTGGAGGTAAGCAGAGAAACAACGATGGAGGAAGGGAAGGAAAGGGAAGGGTGGGAGAGAGTTGGCGCAAGGGGAACGACAACGATGGAGGAAGCAACTGAGGCAAATATTTTTCTTTCTTCTACTTTTTATTTTCAGGTTCCAAATAAAGCCTTAGGACGATCATTGGATGAAATTGATCTTGATTATTCGGGTAAGGATGGGATCAGGGGGGTCTAGTGGCGGCGACCGCCACGACAAGAATTTTAGAAAATGCAATTATTATATGTAAAAAAAAAATTTATGCCCAACTTATATAGTCTCGCCACTACTAGATTTTTTTAGTATACATTTCGCCACTGCTAGGGTAAAATCCTGATTCCATCCTTGATTATTCCGACAAATATGTCTTGTATCCCACATGGTCCTTCTACTTGATTCGGACACAAAGTCGTTCCACTAGATAGATCCATCGGTAGATAGTAGATTTGCGCCTGAAAATAAGCTGACAAAAATTTGAAAAATTAACTAGAGAAATATCAAAGCTGGTATTGATTTGCAATTTATATTTTACTCATTAATTCCAATTGAAAACGGGAATGTAAAACAGACAAGGATTCTCTCCAAGGTTAAACGGTCCTCGAGTTTTTTTTTTTTTTTTGAATTGGCCTTTTCTTCAGCTATTCCGATGATCAAAAGCATTCATTTTTTAAAAAAATTTCAAGATCATCGATCATGCCCACAATCAGTTGATCGAATATCATTGACTTCCAATTTCAGAAAACATTTATCATAATAATGTAGAGAAAGATGTATTTTCAGGCTCTCCAAATCTGGGGCCATGGCTACAAGGACTTTTGTGGTTCTCCTCTTAGAAAAATTGCTGCAATTAAATGACGTACGGCCCCACCAGCGACCACGACCAAAATTCATATTTCTGGAAGCTCTATTATTATTAATAATAATGCCAGCCTCTTTGGAACATTTCTGATTACAAGATCACCTATATACCGCCTTTTCAAACTAAATTTTGTGGGTTCGGTTCGACAGTCTCAAAATAATGCCAGCCTCTTTCGAACATTTCACTTATGCTTTGGTTTGCATAAGTGAAATCCTTATCACTCCTTCTGAAATTTGAAAATTATATAAAATCACCGTCCGGCTCCTTGATCCCATTGTCAAAGGCTTAGCGTAAACAACTTGACTTTTTTATTATTATTGAAAATCAGTATTGTTGAAATAGTTAGATTAGTATCACTTTCGTAGAGGGGTTCAACCCTGATCTCTTTTCTCCTAACACCTAAGTGAACTCCGTGATCCCATTGTCAAAGGCTTTTCGGCGAAACAACTTGACAATTGTCATTTAGTACGTAATTCATTTAGTTTAGAGAAAACGCACCATCCCACAGAAATTAATTTTGGGTTAATAATTCCAAATATCCAACACCCCATGTGATTGGAGTTGGATGGTTTGGACTTTCATGTTAGACAAATTGCTGAATAGATGTGCAACGGGTTTGAAAATTCTTAGAATAACGGCCCCACCAGTGACCAGATTTGTGGTTAAACTTGGACCTTCATGTTATTACATGTATTACATGCAGTTCCACCATAATTGAGAGCTCAAACCGCACATGAAGATGAGTACTCTATTAACCAAATCTCTCTCAGTACTTCATCTCCTAGCCATATTCCTCTAGCTCTCCCTCATCCCATTTCTTCAAATCACACACCAAGATGAGTCTCTTAACCAAACCTCTCTATTTCTCTCCTACCCTTCTCTCTCTCTCTCTCTCTCTCTCATCCCATTGCTTCAATTCAAAGCCCTTGCCCTGTTTTAGCGACGAAATAAGCCAAGCTGCCCAATAAGGTGCTAGAGCAGAACATGCGAAACTCAACGAAAGAGTTGAAAATGGTGCTAGACCACAAGCACATCATGAGGGAGAAATTGAAACATCACAAAAAAAAAAAAAAAAACAACAACAACACGGCACTACCCACAGTGGTCTTTCTCAGTCAATTACAAAGCTGTAAGTTTTACGGAGCAAAATTTCAACCGTCCAAAAGTGTTCTGGACGATCCTAATTCGCAACAAACTATTACCGGTAATAGATATATATATTACTAGTCAAAGTTTAAAAACATATCTCAACTATTGATTGCCGAAAACGGACAACTAAAATTGCACCGTTCCATGAATAACTTATTCACGGTTCCTCCGTGAATAAGTTTTTCTCTTCCAAGAACCCTCAAAATGGTAAGAAACAAGTTGAGGATGTCAAGATACAGATGCCCATATGTACTCATCGTATGTGAACCTCTTGATCAGGTTATCTGTGTCGTAAACTATGTATCCTTAGCAAAATCACAGCGCTGATTCCACCACAAATCACAACTGAGGTGGACCCGAGAGGGAAGAACATCTGCACAACAGCATTACACCAACCGAAGCCCCATCAGGTACGTGATCCATGAGTGTGTGCAAGTATATCTTCTTGATTATACAGTGTTTGGTTGGACAAATTAAGAGGGAGTAAAATACTTCTGTTGAAAACATTTTCCATCCAAATGATTTGTCAACGAACAGCAGGAGGGTACGGAGGGGCCTAAGGTTGTTGGGTGCCTTAAACTGCATTCAATTATGTGTACCTTAAAAACTGCATTTCTCAACCCCACATAATTTAATTTCACGTTGTTAAGTCCACATAGTTGTTGTTGTGTTGTTGTTGTTGATATGTCCACATGGTACAAGTCTGCCACTAGATATTTCTCTCACATGGAAAACACCCAAAAAGAGACTGGAAAATATCAAGTTCGTAAATGATCAGTGAAACAATCTCTAACTAGTTCAAAACTAATTGAGAGCTCAAAAGCAGACATGAAGATGAGTCTAGTAACCAGATCTCTCTCGATTGATCTCCTAGTCCTAGCCTTATTTCTCTCTCTCATCCCATTGCTTCAAATCAAAGCCCTTGCCCTTGACACAACAATATCATCCCTTAGCTATTCGAAAACTATTAACGTTGCTGGCAACGAGACTGATTTCCATGCATTATTGGCCTTTAAGTCAAATATTTTCCCAAAATATCAACAGGTCTTGAGCTCATGGAATGAATCTCTCCATTTCTGTCATTGGGAAGGTGTACAATGCGGTCGCCGCCACAAAAGAGTCACCGCTATAAACCTCACATCAAAAGGTCTAACGGGTTCTCTATCTCCTTATATTGGGAACCTCAGTTTTCTCCAAGAGCTCAGACTCTTCAACAACACTTTTATAGGTGAAATTCCAACAGAACTCGGTAATCTTTTTAGGTTAAAGATACTAGCTCTATCGATCAACAATTTCGAAGGAAAAATTCCAACAAGCCTATCACGTTGCTCCAATCTCAGGCACCTAGGTGTAGGAAAAAACAAGCTATTTGGAGAGTTCCCGAAAGAACTCAGTTACTCAATGCCGAGACTCATATCACTCATTGTAAGTAAAAACAATTTGACTGGAGGCCTTCCTCCGTCGATTGGGAACCTTGCGTCTCTTGCAATCTTAGGTGCCTCTTACAATCAGTTGGGAGGAAGTATTCCAAATGCTTGGGGTCAATTGAAAACCCTAACGACCTTATGGCTGGGTTTCAATCAAATTTCAGGTACCATCCCTCCTTCCTTTTACAACCTATCGTTGCTAGTTACATTATCAATGCCTCATGATCGACTGTGGGGTAGTCTTCCACCGTCATTCGGTTACATGTTCCCTCACCTTGAGGTCCTTCAGCTATATAACAACCAATTTAATGGTTCAATTCCGCTTTCAATATCCAACTGTTCACTGTTGGTAACACTCGAATTGAATGGAACCATTTCAGTGGAAGCGTGAGAAATGATTTCGGAAACTTACAAAATCTCGACTGGATAACTCTAGGTAATAACAATTTTGAAGCCAAGGGATCTGATGGACTCTCCTTTGTTAGTTCTTTGACTAATTGCAGCAATTTGAGAGTGGCAGATACGAAGAATGGCCAATTCGAAGGGGTATTATCGGACTCTGTTGGCAATCTATCTGTCTCTTACTTGGCACTAGATCTAAATCAGTTGTACGGATCTATTCCTTCAACAATAGGAAACCTCGTGAATCTTGAAACCTTAGATCTGAATGATAACCTATTCACAGGCCCGATTCCCGGTAGCATAGGTTATCTTCATAAGTTGCGAGTGTTGGACATTTCAAACAACAATATCTCAGGTAAAATTCCGGACTTTATTGGAAATTTGTCAATGTTGATTAATCTTCGATTGCACCTAAATAGAATAGAGGGGGCCATAACCTTGAATCTTGGCAAATGTCAGAATTTGTTAGAGTTGACACTATCTGATAATAACCTTAATGGGAGCATACCAAGACAACTTTTGACGGTCTCTTCTCTGTCAATTAGATTGGATTTGGCTCGCAATTGTTTGTCTGGATCCTTGCCCCTTGAGGTTGGAAACCTCAAAAATTTAGCAGAAATTGATATCTCCGAGAATGGTTTGTCTAGTGAAATTCTTGGGACTCTTGGTAGCTGCAGTAGCCTTGAATACCTAAATGTTCATCAAAATTTCTTTCAAGGATCTATTCCTTCATCAATGGAATCCTTGAGAGGTATTC
>BPLS01030740.1:0-19936 GCA_019656275.1 Rhododendron kiyosumense | reverse complement strand
TCTTCCTAAAGTCTTGGACTATTCTATGGGCTTAGTCATTCTATTATGAGTAATGCTATGTGTACCGATCGGAATTGTAGAGAAAACGTACCGACCGGCCGCGCCGGGCCGTACATACATACACAAAAATGGGTGTTTAGATCAAGGACCATACACACATCGGATGCCGTTGATTCTCGCGGGAGCCCCTCGATTTTTTTGTTTTAGAATTTTTGGACGGCTCGGATCGGCCGTCCGGTGGCCGGAGACGGCCCGGCGCGGCCGGTCGATACGTTTTCCCTACACATGGTCGGTACATATATCATTTTCGTTCTATTATATTTATCCAATTAGAAGTCAGCTAGCCTAGTTGTCATCTTGTGAAATATGATGATATTTTATTATATACATACACGAATTATTCCAAAATTGGTAGAATCATGGAGGGATAAAAATGGGCTTTTTGCACGTCTTTTGTACGAACGATTTACTAGAGCGCATAAACGGCATGCGATAGCTTGGCACGGATTATCAAGTGGTTCTAAGGTTGAGTTGAAATAACAAGTTTGGGAACAAAATGGAAAATACGATTGAGTTGATGTGTGAATATCCACTTAACATAATTATTCCTCTCTCATCCGTACTCTTGTAATCGAAATTTTGGAAACACATAGGGTGAAATGCGAAACGAGTAAATGTGAAGTAGATGTACGGGGTCATGAATACCCGGAAAGTATCGTGGGTATATGGGGCCCTAATCCCGGAATGTAAAGTGGACGTACGGGGTCATGAGTACCCGGAAAGTGTCGTGGGTATATGGGGCCCTAAGACCCAGAAAGTTCTCTCAAGTTCGTTATTGGATGAGTTAATAGAGGAGGGATTATTTAAACTTATATTGGAGATCAATGGGAGGCGTGCGGGGTTCCTTAAACCAGAATATAAGTCGTTAATACAGAAAATGTTCTAAATGGAGGTGTGAACAAAAAGGAAAGCTAAAAGTTGACTAATAGTTTGACTATCGATAGAAAAGCACTGCTTGAGCCTCGGTTTGCCGATTCAAAGTTGGTTCCCATAGTGACCTCATTTGCTATCTAGAGTTTGATTTCTTTTTGTTCTACTCATTCTTTCGTCTCACTCAATTGCATATAGAGTTTGCGTAGACTTTTCTACTGGGCTAGTGTAGCTCAAGCTTTATATTATTTTCAGGTACTAATCCGGAACCATAGCTTGCATGCTTGGAGTGCTTGACGTGTGGACATTACTTTTGAAAGCTAACCGAAGGAGTTACCGAATCGCCTTTGTAAATTTATTTTGAAGATGTATTTGTAACTAAATTGTAATTCTTTTTACTTGGAATATTGTATCTATTAATTCTCTTTCGAAATTCGATACTTATGTCAATTTGGGGCCACCGAGCCAATATTGTAATATTTTGGAACCGTGTGAATTTGGAAGTATTTGCCAGGGGAATGAGAACGCGTTGATTATTTTAGGTACCGTAAGGGATATTTGTGAGTACTTTATTATAAAAATCATTTATATTTATGTTGAAAATTCAGGACGTGACATGCAGTAATATAAATCAAATAATGCCTGCATTTTCAGGTTTTGGGCTTTTGGCCATTATGATGTATCAAACATTTGGTTGGTTTCCCCTTCCTCTTTCCCTTCCCCAACATTTTGGTTTCCCCTAAATACTTTCAGAACGAAACATTGGCTAGAAAACGGTTCAAGAGATGAAAATTGGAAAAAGTACACACAGATCGAACAATTAGAATAGAGAACATAGAACTAGTCAAGTTTGAATTTGCATAAAATCAACAGGGGCAGCTACAGACTTCTCAACTTGGGGGCAAAGGATTACATTGTTGACCTGGGGAGAAGCGTCAGGAAATATTGAAGGCGGATTACGAAATATAAACGAAATATAATTAAGGGGTTCATATCAAGTAAGCTCTTCTGCACAAGCTTGGTACATGGGAATATATATTACGAGTAACAGCGAAGACTATTTTTGCCAAGTAGCACACCCTTAGAAATAGACGAAAAATATATATTAACGGATAAAAACTAGAACTACGGAAAGCCAAATTAATGATGATAGATGATACAAATTCTGAGAACTAGTGATATATTAGAGCCGGTATCGATTCCAATTGAAATTGGGCATGTAAACGGGATAGGATCCTCTCGAATGTCTCAAACATGTCCTATTGAGGTTTTTTTGAGCATTTTTTTTTTTTTTAGTTCAATTCAATGAGTGAAATATGTCATCATTTAAAGCTGCTGTAGAACATCAATCATGACCTCAATTACATTGATAGAAGAATATCGATCATTCACTGTCATTTTAAAAATGCATTTATCTTACAAAATGGATATATTGAGAGAAGCAAACGTTGGTAACTTTAACATGCCACGGTGTTAATTAATCAAGGAGGGTCTGCGTGATTTCAGAAAATAGATGGAATGCAAATTAAGGGGTTGACAATTCGACTTATGGCGACTAATAGAATGGCCCACAAGTGACAGGATTTGTGGAAATGGTAGATAATCCCAAAGCGGTTTTGACTCACTTGCGGAAATTTTTTATTCTGAAAACTGCAAGATCATCTTTGTCGCACCCTTTCATAAGACTCCAAATGGACGGCCGGAGGTCGCACCACAGCATCTCCCGATCTGTAATTCCAACTGCTCATTTCGTTGACACCTATGAAAGAATATTTAGTGTCAAATCAATTTTATATCATAGACAACAATCATTATGTCAAAACCCACCCATGTCTATTATGTACAAAACCCGAGTTCGCATTATAATATTTTCATGCGCTTGAATAGTTAAATCTGTGAAATCAAACTTAACTAACTTTATTTTGACTGTACACCAATGAAAAACTCCAATTGTGATTTTTTCCATTCTCTTCTGTTCGCTTTTTAACCACAACACTAATGAAGTGATATACGTCACATATGATCGATAAAAAAAAATGATATGACTGAATAACACATGTTAGAGCTCAAGTGCAAAAATCATGAAGGTTGAACGATGGAGGCCAACATCAATAAACACAACAACAAAAATTGGTTCTGGCGATCGAGCTTAGCTAATGGGCGCACACAAGAACTCTAATAGCAGATCGTTAAGGTTTGCGATGGTGACATAATTAAAATGTTGGGTTGACAGCAAAATTAAGAACCGACCGAAACCTAAATCAATAGAATCAATAAAAACTGGGAGCCATAACCATTAACCACCGCTGGAATCTCTCTGTAAGCCTCACCATGAAATCTAGGTTGCTTAGGTTGAGGGCAGGTATTGTGTTAAGATAGCCTACTAAATTATTTGAGATACAATTAAGTAGTTCGTCAAATATATTGAACATTTGGCTATCCTTTGTAGTAATCTTGTTGTATGGTGGGGCGCGCGGATGACAATAAGAGCAAATTGAATCATGGTCCTTTTGATAAATTCTCATTCCGTAGTTGTATGATTGTCCAATTATACCCTTGTTATTATATTTTTGGATATGTATGCATAGTACATCTGTGTGTTTACATCCTAAAATGTGCCACCCAATGAGAAAATTCCACGTGGCACCGAATGGTACGGCGGCCACACGGAACCTGTCCCAGTCGAGTACCAATTACAGAGGATTACGGGAATTAAGGAAGACACTATTTTAATGACAAACGATGTCGTTTTGGGGTGAACCGGTGTCGTTTGGGTAACGATTAAACGATGGTTTGAGAAGTTATTGGATTTAACCGTTGATTTAAGCATTATAATCATCGAATGGTATCCTCACTGCCCTGTTTTATAACTCAAATCAGACGCAATTGCAGGGAATCATTTAGAAAGGCAGACGTGTTGCATTAATTCACGTTGCTTGAAAATAGGAACCACGATCCAGGAAGTGGCCATGAACACCATGATCGAAGTGTGCAGGGGAGGAAATAATTCTGGAAATATCAATGTAACCGTTCGAAAGCCCCCTAAACCGTTTTATGTGGCCAACGTTGGCATCAATCGAAGACGTGGAGATCGAAGGCAGACCCAGTGTTTATAAATAGAGAAGTAAAGCGAAGAGAGAAGCCCCCCACAAAAAATTCATATCATCTGACAACTCATACAAAATGATTGCTCAGAGATCTATCTTAGATTAGTTTAGTTTAAAGTAGGATCTTTTTTGTAAGTTGAAGGCTTATTTGCATGTAAGATTACTTTTTGATTAAATTTAAGTTCTCTTATTTTCTTGTAAGTTTTTTCTTACCAAAGAATAGTCCTTTGTAAGTTCACTTTTGATTAAATTCAGTGTGCTTATATTTCTGTATTATTCTTGAAAGAGTCTTAAGAGTGTTTGTATACAAATTTACCTTTGATTAAATTCAGATTTGTTTGTGTTCAATCATCTTTTCTGATTCGAAGCGCGTCAATCTTTTATTTGGTTGATACCTTAAGGAAAAATCCTCTTAGTTGAGGTAATCGAACGGATAACACAATTACCTGATTGAGATTAGTTATTTCAAATCAATTTGAAAAGAGTAATTTCTTCTCTGAAGTTATTTCTTTTCTGGCACGCCCGCACACAATCATTTGCCATTTGATTGAAATAATTCAGCCCAAACAATTTTTGGCACACCGGTGGGACTCGAAGGTGTCAAAATGCCAAGGCTTCGAAAGCAAATAGGAACACCCATTGATGATCTAGCGCCAGAAGAACAGGCTGTGCCAGAACAGGCAGCAGAACTGGGAACACCTATAAATCCTGTTTTTCCTCAATTGGCTTTAGAACTCGAAGAGCCTCTTTATGAAGAGCCCTCTTACGAAGCACCTCCTGAGGAAGTGCCTCCAAACTTCCAAAGAGGACAAGCCAGTGGCAAAGACCACGATAACGAGGAAATGTTTAGAGAAATGATGATAGTTTTTCGAGAGATGGCTCAAACCCAAAGAGCCATGATCAAAAGCATAAGAAGTAGGTTACCCAACTTAGAGGCAGCAAGAAATAGCCCAGGGGATATTGGGCTAAATAATCATGCCAACTCGAGCACTCACCAAAGTCCCTTCGAAGGAAGGCTTGGAGAAGACGTTGGTAAAAGTAGGATGAAGTCTAGAACAGGTAAGGAAAAGATGTATCCAGATGAAATACCACAATCTTGGTATGAGCCTGTGAAACCTACAAAACATGTCCTAGAAATTCCAAGGCAATCTCATGGTGTTACCATAGGGGTTCAACGAAACACTAGGGAAAGACAGAGCGTGAATCCTCTCTTCGAACCCACACTTGGGAAATGGGAGGATGACTCAGAACCAGAATTGGTTCATAAGCCTGAGAGAAGGGGTGAAAACCCACAACACCCTCGGCAAAATATCCCAACCACCAAGAATCCTCTCACAACAGTTTATGGAAGCCATAGGTCTGTTTGAACTAATGATGCATTTGATAAAATGCAACAGCCACCGTATGGGAGGTTTCTTAGAGAGAAACAAGGGGATTTAAACACGACAAGGGGAGTTTATGAGGATGGTATCATAGGACCAGAACTTCCCATTGAAAATCAGGAGCAAAACTTCCTCATAGGCAATCCAGTACTAAGAGACCAAGTCATGGGTCTCATACAAGAGGTTTGTGGACATCGAACTCGGGGGGTACAACCTCAAATTTATAGAAAATCATATCCAGAATGGGTAGACACGACTTTCCAAATCCCTAGAGAGTTTAAAATCCCATATTTTACTTTGTTCTATGGGGATGGAAGACAGTCCTCTATAGAGCACATAGCAAGGTTTTCTGCCCAATGTAAGAATTTGGCTCAAAATGGCTTCATGAAGTTGAAGCTATTCCCAAATTCTTTGTCTGGGCCAGCTTTTGCATGGTATACTAACTTACCACCAGAGTCAATAACTGATTGGTTTCAGATGGAAGAGGCATTCCATGCACAGTTCTTCAATGCTGAGCCTGAAGTCTCTATGGCAGACTTGGCTAGGCTGAAGCAGAAACCAGATGAGAAAGTAGCAGATTTCATATCTAGGTTTAAAAGAGCAAAAACCAAGTGCAAACTTCATCTGCCAAAGGCAGAATTTGTGAGATTAGCACAAGATGGTTTAGAAAGAGAGCTTCGAAAGAGGTTTGATTCTATAGAGTTTAGAGACTTTGCAGATCTGACCTATAAAGTTGCTAGATACGAATCACTGCTAGAGGAGGATATGGACAGACATAATTCTTCCTACCCTACATATTACAGGGACCCCAATTACGAGATAGATGCTGCAGAAATTATAGAGCATGATCCTTGTATTTGTGAGCCTTTGATTCAAAAGAATGTATCTCTAGGACAGAAGTTCAAACAAAAGGAGATTACTAAAGTATATTCTTTTGATATATCAAAAGCTGATGAGATTTTTGATTTTTTGTTAAGAAAGAAAATCATTAAGCTGCCTTCGAATGTGAAATTGCCCACAGCAGAAGAAAAGAATGGGAAGACTTATTACAAATGGCATGACTCTTGGTCCCATTCAACTAAGTCTTGTAATGTCTTTCGTGACAGGATTCAAGAACAAATCAAGAAGGGAAGAATCAAATTTCCAGAAAAGGCTATGAGAATTGATACAGTGCCTTTTTCAAAGGTAGAAGAAGTCAACACCAATGTGCCCTCCTCACTGGCTCGAACTGTCAAGAAATATTGGCAGGATAAGGAGGCACAGGTGAACATGAATACTGTTCAATATGGAAGGGGCAAGCCATACGCTGGCCATCCTCGAGGCATGGGAATGAGGCCAAGTCCCTATAGGCGAGCCAATGATGGTTTGTCTTCACAGAAGTTCTCAGGTAATAATCATCTGCCCATGTTAGAAGCCTCATTTTTGGAGTGCCTGTTGTAGACACCCTATTCTGGACTATCCGGATCAGCACGTTTGCGGTCTTTTTGTTACCCCAGTGATGATAAACGGTCGAAAACTCTCCGAGGTCGATGGAAGGTCGTGAGTTTTGAGTGTTGGACCCTCCTCTTTCAAACCCTTCAAACCCAGAGCCAAATAAGCCTTAACAAAACCGTACCTTGCTTATGCCAGCTCCTGCTTGGCGTGCGCCAGGATATTGCCACGTGTCGAACATCGACCGTTGACTGAGTTTGACCTGGCGCACGGTGGGACGTAGATGGCGTACGCATGGTCAAGGCCGATCAAATCACCGCTTTTCTGTCACGTGCTCGAAACTTTGCAACCACCCCAGTACAGTGCAGAGCCTCCTGATCATTGCTTTCTGCAGGGCCGTCCCCCTCTCTCTCCTACACAACCTATCAACAAGTCCCATGCATTAAATGCATGGGAGGCTCCTTCTAACCTAACCCAACCCCCCTAACCCCAGCTAATCACTACTGATCTCAGCCTCTCTCCTCTATAAATGCCAACCCTTGCATTCATTTGCAAAGGTTAACCACATTGAAGTCAAAGTCCATTCCTCTCTTCTCCTCTTGTTCTTATTCTCCCATTAAAAGAGTAAGAGACAGCTCCATACACCCCTATCCACTGATCAGTTACTACACACCCTCCATCTTCAACCTCCAAAGCTCACAACCATCTTTCCACATCTTGCACCAAAGGTATACCACCTTTGTGTTGCTTTCTGTTTTCATTTCCTGAGGGGAACCAGAAGGGTTCTGGCTAGTAATTGATACTAGTCCAGACCCCTCTCTGGTAAAATAAATCAGTCGTAGAGGACAAACCATGGCGCACGCCTGCTTCTTCTGGCCGTACGCCACCTTTGGCTGTATCTGCACAGCTGGCGTGGGGATCATGAAATGTCCATTTATTGTTTATTTCCTTTTCTGTCATCACCTTCTAGCATGCTAATAACCAGCTTATTTACTTTCTGTATTTTAGAACTGTTCCTTTTTTTGCTTTCAAGGCCTCTGGGATATTTCTGGTCATGTTCCAGAACTCATATGATGTAAAGCCAAACACTGGTTATCGTGCAAGCCTGGCGTATGACCTCCATGGGGTGGCGTACGGCATGTTTGTCACAAACCAATGCCTGGCCCTTACATTATAAATCAATCCTGGCCTCTTGTTCCTCCCCACTCTGTTTATGGGGTTTGCTTTGCTGTTTTCATGGCTCTTAGCCATTTCTCATCTCTGTACATGTACTTAAACTGTATTATCAACTGCGTGGTTTGTCCTGGGTGTGCACTGGTCCATTCCAGAGCCCAGATGATCGAGAGCAAAAGCTGTAAGAAATCAGTAGGTTAGTGCACGCCAGCTTTGAGGTGGCGTGCGCAGGATGTGTTGGCATGCAGTGGCTCGGCCATTGCGTGCCAGCATGTGGCCTGCTCGCGCACCCGACAGGCAGCGTACATCATCCCATCGAAACTATTCACAGTGCTTGTTCTCAATCTATGTTCTTACGTTTAATTCAATTTAAGCAAGCAAATCATCATTCATAAACATTTTGTCATCTAAATTGCAAACTGTTACAGTTTAACCCCCATTAACTGTTCCCCCGCCCTAACTGGCTGAAAATAATCGAATGAGAGAAAAATGCAAATGTTTTGTAAAATGCCCGAGTAGAGACCGATCTCCAGATTGAGAGAGAGGGGTGCCATAAAACCCTTCCCTTCTCGTAACCTGGCTCCCGAACCTCAGATATCGAAGGTAACGACGGACCAGTCTACGCCTTTTTCAAATCAAATCAAACCCTTTTTTCAAATCAAAGCAAAACGTAGCAAGCGTTCTCGAGTTCGGTTCCTTGGGTCCCTCACCGCCAAAACCCGAGTGGCAACTCTGAATCGAAACGTTTCGCCGCGCTATTTTTCTAAGAGGCCGCCCCCAAACAAATTAATCTTTGCAAACCAAAATCGGGCCATTTTTTGGGGCGTGTGCCCACACCTGTGTGTAGGATGCAGGGCCAACTATCTGGTTTTTAAGGACTTGGATAGAAAGGGCGTGAGTTTTTTCCCTAAAGAAATGGGAATGAAGAGAATGGCTCCAGTGCAAGCAAAGCCAAGTGATAGCAAGCCCTGGTTGGCATCGAAGAAAGATGTGCCCACTAGCCCTGCCCCAGCTATCCACAGAAGGGAGTTGCCGCCTTCGAAGAAAGCCAACATTGGCCAGACATCTGAGGCACCAGGATAAGCCAAACAAGAAGAGTTCACTTTGGTGAAAGGGGTTCCTGATTGGTTTCTCAAGCAAGTCAAGCCTGATCTGTTCCAAGGATACAAAGGCTCCAACAGGAATGAGAACAGAACTTTCAAGCCACCAGCTTTGAACTCTGGAAATTGGGTGTTAATTAGGGATCCCAAATACCACAGATGGTTCCATTGCTCTTAAGAACTCAGAAAAGGAAGCTCCAGAGAAAATATACGCTTTTCCAATCAGGAGAATTCTCAACGGGGGAAGAATCAGGCAGGGGAGCAAGGCCTAATCCACGGTTTGACAGGGTTAAAAGGGACCCAGAAAAGTTTCGAGCCCAGTATCATGAGAGGGAGACTTTGAAGAAAGTAGCCTCTGCCATGCTGTGGGCACGCGCCCCCGAAAATCGCCCGATTTTGGTTTGCGGCCCTTTTTGGAAAAATAGCGCGGCGAAACGCTTCGATTCAGAGTCGCCACTCGGGTTTTAGCGGTGAGGCACCCAAGGAACCGAACTCGAGAACGCTTGCTACGTTTTTGATTTTATTTGGAAAAGGCGTAGACTGGTCCGTCGTCACCTTCGATATCTGAGGTTCGGGAGCCAGGTTACGAGAGGGGAAGGGTTTTATGGCACCCCCTCTCGCCCAATCCGGAGATCGGTCTCTACTCGGGCATTTTGTAAAACGTTTGCATTTTTCTCTCATTTGATCATTTTCAGCCAGTTAGGGCGGGGGAACAGTTAATGGGGATTAATACTGTAACAGCTTGCAGTTTATTATGACAAAATGCTATGGATGATGATTTGCTTGAATTGAATTGAATTAGAAGTGTAAGAACATAGCTTGAGAATAAGCACCGTGAGGAGTTCAATGGGATGATGTACGCTGCCCGCTGGGTGCGTGAGCAGGTGACACACTGGCACGCCATGACAGAGTCATAGCACGCCAGAATACCCTGCGCACGCCACCTTTATGCTGGCGTACACTACCTCTCTGATCTCTCACGGCTCTTACACTCAACCCTCTGGGCTCTGGAGTGGACCAGTGCACACCCAGGACAAACCACGCAGTTCAGGATATGAGTCAAGTACATATTACAGGCAGATAAGCAGGAGGAAGTGGCTAAGAGCCAAGGAAAGGTACAGAAAACCCCATAAACAGAGTGGGGAAGAAATAAGAGGCCAGGATTGACTCATGATATAAGGGCCACACGCTGACTCGTGTCGAACATGCCGTACGCCACCCAACTGAGGCCGTACGCCAGGTTCGCTCGTTGGTCAGTGCTTGGCTTTACATCATCTGGGCTCTGGACCATGGCCAGAAGTAACCCAGAGGCCTTAAAAGCAGGAAAAGACAAAGGTATTGAAAACTACATTTACACAGTTCTAGAATACAGAAATGATAAACTGGTTATTTAACATGCTGAAAGGTGATGACATAAAGAACAAGTGCAATAAATGGGCTGTCCATGGTCCCCACGCCATCTGTGCACATACAGCCATAGGTGGCGTACGGCTAGGAATAGATGGCGTGCGCCATGGCTTGGCCACTACGGCTGATTTATTTTACCAGAGAGGGGTCTGGACTAGTATCAGTTACTAGCCAGAACCCTTCTGGTTCCCCTCAGGGGTCGAGAACAGAAAACACTGCAAAGGTGGTATACCTTTGGTGCAAGAGATGGAAGAGTGGAAGAGAGCTTTGAGTGTTGAAGATGGAGGGTGTATAGTGGTTGATCAGTGGAGGGGAGTGTATGAACCTATCCCTTGCTATTCAATGGATGAATATAGAGAAAGGGAGGGAAGAAAGAAGGATGGACTTGGAGAGAGTTAATGTGCTTAACCCTTGCAAATGAATGCAAGGGGTTGCATTTATAGAGGAGAGAGGGGCTGAGACCAGGGCAGTCAGCTGGGTTAGGGAGGTTGGGTTGAGTTAGAGGGAGCCTCCATGCATTAAATGCATGGGACTAGGTTGATGGCTTGTGTAGGAGAGAGAGGGGGACGGGCCCTGCAGAAAGGGATGATCAGGGGGCCTGCAGTGTACTTTGGGCAGTTACAAAGTTTCGAGCACGTGACAGAAAAGCGGTGATTTGACCGGCCTTGACCCGCCGTACGCCACCTTTAAGCCGCCGTGCGCCAGGTCAAACTCAGTCAACGGTCGATGTCCAACACGTGGCAAAATGCTGGCGCACGCCAAAGAAAGGGTGGCGTAAGCCAGGTATGGCCTGCTGAGGCTTATTTGGCTCCGGATTTGAAGGGTTTTGAAAGGGTTTGAAATGGTTTGAAAGAGGAGGGTCCAACACACAAAGCTCACGACCTTCCCTCGACCTCGGGGAGTTCTCGACCGTTTAATCATCATTGGGGCAATAATAATAAGCGAAAAGACCGAAAACATGCTGATCCAGATGGTCCAGAATAGGGTGTCTACACATGCTCGGAGAAGATCTTGATCCACCTTCTCCCAATTCATTGGCTAGTTAGCAGTCCGGGTTACTCGAAGCCATGTTGGTAGAGCAAGAAGGGATCAAAGGAAGCTCTTCACCCATGGAACTATCAGCACAAAAGGTTGAAAGCAAGGAAGTTAAGGAAACTGAGACACTTAAACCAACCAAGGAAATGGCAACAATCCAATTTGGGGGGCAACCAGAAGTGCAAGTGAATATGGTGTACCCATACTCTATGGATTTCTTCAAGAATGGCCAGATATCGAAAGGCCGAGGTGATGCTTGGTCGAACTTGGGCAAGCCAGATGGTTTTGAAGAAATACTGAGTGATGAAGAATTGAACATCATATGTAACAACTGTGACCTGGAAGAAGTGGCTCAGATTGAGATGGACGAGAACCTGGTATGTGAAATTGAGCAGAGTCAAGAGAGTTTGGAGGTAAGCTCAAAAGAAAGTGCTTGTTTTGTACCGGATTCCATGTCCGACGTCGAATACCCCTTGGTAATAGATTTAAATTATGTGGAAATTTCATATCCATTCAAATTACCTACTAATGCAATGAGACAGCATTTGCGTCCATTATATATTACTGCATATTTCGATGGAGTCACACTTAACAGAATCCTGGTGGATAATGGAGCTGCAATGAATATTTTGCCTTTCCAAACCTTGAAAAAGCTAGGAAAAGGAAAAGTAAAATTGATTCCAACCAGCACATCCATTGCAGGATTTACTGGAGAAAGTCAACATGCCAGGGGAATCATCTCCATCAGATTGGCAGTAGGAGGCATAGAGACTGACACTGCTTTCTTTGTAGTTGACACATATGCTAAATATAATGCTTTATTGGGAAGAGATTGGATTCATGTTAATGGATGTATCCCTTCTTCTATGCATCAGGAATTAATGATTGTTAAGTATGACAAAGGCAAAGAAGTGGGTGTTGAAGGAGTCAAACCTGATCCACATCCATTTAGTGCCACAGCAAATTTTGCTGAAGCAAAAATATACAAATCAGATGTAGTTCCTTTGAGTGAATTATTGCAAGCAGCCACTTACCCAACCAATGAGATGGAACTAGGAGAATTGGCAGAGCTAAAATCGAAGCTGAAGCAAACTGTTGATTATGAATCAGACACCCCAAAAGATGACGCTGCTTGGATGTAAGTCCAAGGAAGTGGCAAAAGAAGAGGCCAACTCTTTGGCTTTGGTGAGGTATGTTGCTTTGGGGATCGAGCAGAAGATTCAGGAAGACAACATATGGGAAGATGTTATGCAGGATGATAAGTCTCATGAGGAGGAAATCCAGATTACTTCTCCAGAACAGGTTGACGCTCAAGACCTT
The DNA here is from genome assembly GCA_019656275.1 of Rhododendron kiyosumense. NCBI lineage: Eukaryota > Viridiplantae > Streptophyta > Magnoliopsida > Ericales > Ericaceae > Rhododendron > Rhododendron kiyosumense. The sequence continues at coordinate 7,051 of BPLS01030740.1, read as the reverse complement.
CTGGAGGAAGTAAAATTGGGGGATAAACAAAACCCCAATCCAGTGCTCATTAATAAATAGCTGGAACCAGAGGTGAAAGCTGGGTTAATAGCACTGTTGAAAGAAAACAAAGATTACTTTGCATGGAGTTACAAGGAACTACCTGGATTGGACAGGGAATTGGTGGAGCATAGGTTACCTATCAAGCCACAATTCAAACCTGTAAAACAACCAACCAGGAAGATGAGTCCGGAAACTATTACAGGTGTCAAAAAGGAGATGCAGAGGCTTCTAGACGCAGGTTTCATTAGAACGGCCAGGTATGTCGAATGGCTATCCAATGTGGTTCCAGTCCCTAAAAAGAATGGGACTATCAGGATCTGTGTTGACTTTCGAAACCTAAATACTGCAACCCCTAAGGATGAATACCCAATGCCTAATGTGAATACACTTGTGGACAGTTCAGCCAGACACAAGGTATTGTCCATTTTGGATGGGCATTCAGGGTATAATCAAATTTGTATTGCAAAGGAAGATGTGCATAAAACAGTATTTGCTTGCCCTGGTAATATTGACATTTTTGAATGGGTCAAAATGTCATTTGGGTTAAAGAATGCTGGAGCCACCTACCAGAGGGCTATGAATGCAATTTTTCATAGTTTGGTTGGAAGTTTTCTTGAGTGTTACATAGATGATATCATTGTGAAGTCAAATTCTGATGAGGATCATTTGCAACACTTAGAGAAGGTATTTCAACAAATGAAGCATTATCAGTTGAAATTGAATTCAGAAAAGTGTGCTTTTGGAGTGTCAGCTGGAAAATTTCTAGGGTATTTAGTCCACAACAAAGGAATACAAGTTGACAAGAATAAAGCAAAGGCTATTATTGAAGCCAAGCCACCTTCTACAAAGAAGGAGTTGCAAAGGTTTCTTGGTCAATTAAATTTCCTTCGAAGGTTTATATCTAATACTGCAGGAAAAACTAAAATCTTCTCTTCTTTGTTAAAACTGAAGGAAGGGGAAGAATTCAAGTGGTCCAGAGAGCATGATGAGGCCTTCGAAGCCATCAAGGGGTATCTAGCCAACCCTCCTGTTTTGGCACCTCCCATCAAAGGAAAGCCAGTAAAGTTGTACTTACCTGCAACACATGACTCAATAGGAGTGTTGTTGGCTCAAGACAATGAAGATGGCAAGGAAAGAGCAGTTTATTATCTTAGTAGGTTCTTAAACTCCTATGAATGCAAGTATGCTGCAGTAGAGAAATTGTGTTTAGCTTTATTCTATGCTTCCAAGAAACTCAGGCATTATATGTTGCCTAGAGTAACTTATGTTATTTCTCAAACTGATGCAATTAAGTACATGCTTTCGAAGCCAGTGCTTAGTGGGAAGATTGGGAAATGGATAGTGTCTTTGATTGAGTTTTGTCTTGAATATGTACCACAAAAATCAGTAAAAGGTCAGGCATTGGCCAATTTTTTAGCTGATCATCCAAATGAGCTTGAGACACCAAGAGCATTGGAAGCCACTGTGGTCGAGATTAAGCCATGGAAATTATGGTTCGATGGGTCAAGAACTGCTCAAATGGCTGGAGTAGGCATAGTTGTGGAATCCCCCCAAAGGTTGAAAACCAAATATGGTTTTCGACTGAATGAGGGGCAATGTTCCAATAATCGGGCAGAATATGAAGCATTGATCATAGGTTTAGAAATTTTACTTAACTTGAGAGTGAGTGTTGCTGAAGTCTTTGGAGATTCTCAGTTGGTGATAAATCAGCTAAATGGACAATTTAAATGCACTAGTCCAGTATTGATAATTTATTACCAACATGCTAAGAAGTTGATGGATCAATTATTTATGCTTACTTTAACTTATATACCTAGATTCTTTAATGAAGAAGCTGATGAAATGGCTCAAAGGGCATCTGGTTTCAGAGTTTTGTCAGAACATGAAAAGGAGTTTTGTCAATTAACTTTGAGAAAATCTCTGCCCATGTTGCAAAACAGAATAGCTGGTTTCGAAGTATTGGAAATTAATGTTCCTACTAGTCAAAATGTTGATTGGAGGCAAGTATTGATAGAATATTTAACCAAACCAGACAGTGTTGCAGACAAGGCAACCAGATTGAAAGCAATAAACTATATAATGTACAACAATGAGCTATTCAAGAGAGGGATGGACAGCCTTCTTTTGAAATGCTTAAGTAAGGTGAGTGCCTTTAAGGTAATGGCTGAAGTGCATGAAGGAATTTGTGGAGCACATCAAGCTGGCATAAAAATGAGATGGTTAATAAGGAGAAATTGTATTATTGACCTACCATCCTCAAAGATTGTATAGATTATGCAAAGGGGTGTCAAGCCTGTCAAAAAACAGGTCCGCTCAAGCATTTGCCAGTCACAGATTTGCAATATGTAATAAAACCATGGCCTTTCAGGGGATGGGCTATGGATATGATTGGGATGGTTTATCCTCCTTCATTGGAAAAGCATAAATTTATCCTAGTAGCTACTAATTATTTCACAAAATGGATGGAAGCCCAAGTTTATCAGGAGGTAAAACAAACCCATGTCATTGATTTCATAAAAGGAATCATATACAGGTTTGGAAACCCTCAAACGATAACAGTTGATAATGGTTCCATATTCGAAGGGAAGCTGGTGAAGAATTTTGCTAGTAACCATTGAATTTCATTAATATATACCAGCACTTATTATGCTCAGTCAAATGGTCAAGCAGAATCAACCAACAAGATCATCAAGAAGGGGATCCAAAGAATGGTGGATCAGAACTCAGAGGTTTGGCATGAGCTGTTACTTGACACTTTGGGGGCATATAGAAATACAAAGAGGACTAGCACGAGCACTACTCCATTTGCATTAACTTATGGACATGATGCTGTGTTGCCTATGGAGATTACTGTGAGATCTCAAAGAGTAGCATGTCAAAATAATTTAGATACAGGGTCTTATCATCAAGCTATGCACATGGAATTAGAAGATATTGATGAAACCAGAATAAAAGCTTTAAATCAAATCATGTTGCAAAAGGCAAGGGTAGCAAGGAGTTACAATAAGAGAGTTGTCCTCCGAAACTTTGATGAAGGATATCTTATGTGGAAGGTTATTCTTCCTATCAGGGACAGGAGAATAAAAACGGACGGATTAGGAAAATGGGCGCCAACATGGGAGGGACCTTTTCAAATCCATAGAGTGTTGAGAGGAGGAGCCTATCATTTGAGAAATCTGGATGGTTATGATCATCGAAGGAAAATGAATGGAAGGCATCTCAAGGCCTATATTCCATCTATATGGGAATCCTTTCATAAAAGGTAGCTTTCGAAGGATGGTTTTTGAGGGTTTCGATGGGAGTTGGGTATTTTAGACTAAAACCAAAGCGAATCCTGAATTCGAAGCATTGGTTGTATAGCGGTATGATTTCAATTGGTTTTGACATTCAGGGGTTTTTTCTTTGAAGTTTTTATATGATCATGTTTCAGCCAAGTTGTCATATTAGCGTTCGAAACCATGAAAGAGTCAAGAATTGCCAACCAAAGTTCCCATTATATTTAAAAACAAAAAAACAAAAGAAAACCCAAATGGGTTTGAAACAGATCCAAGTGGATCTGAACACAAAACAAAAAACACTCCGGCTCAAAAACAAAAGTGAAGATCATTGCTGATCCTCACAGTCCCAAAGGAGAATCTTTAAGAAGATCCTCCCTCCGGGGGATTTTTTGCTTCATGAGCCGAGAGGACGTTTGAGAGATCATCCCAGGTCCTAGCCAAGCAGAGACGAGAAGCTGTCTCCACGCACACCAACTGGCTTTGAAGCTGTTCAAGCTCGCTTCGAAGGGCTTGGAGCTCTGTTTGGATCTTCCTCTTGAGCTCTGCAATCATATTGGCTAGCTTAGCCATTTCATTTGCAAGGTTGGCAGAAGGAATGGGTTGATCAGTATCCATGGTTGGTTATGGAGTGAGAGAGAGGATACAATGTCCTATTAACATATGGGTATATTTATACTCAAACGAGTGCAAAGAATCCATTTCAGTAATTACGAGCATTGATGAGTGGAAATACGTAAGGCTCAGAAAACGAAGGGTCTGAGAGCGTTTGGACACCATGCGTTCTGTTAATTAATGGATTGCAACTCACAAGAAGACGGCTGGGAAGCCACTAGAAATAAATGAGTTGGATGAATTAATTTAGACCACATTTGGTTGGTCTTCGAAATACCAGCGTGTTTCGGAACGATGTCAACGTTGTTTGTTATTTATTCGAGGACTTCGAAGGAGAAGCCCAGTGAGAATAAAATAATGAAAAAATGCTTGTATGGGAAATTTTGTATTCTGTATTCTTTGGTCTTCTTTATGCTTATTACGTCCACATTAGTATTTAGCATCACAAGAGCAAAGTTAAAATAGTAACGAAAGGCTAAATCACCAGCTCATTGGTTAAAGCCATTACGAAATGCAGAAATATGAATAAGCATTTTTATTCATTACATCAACTCAAAAGGTTACAAAAGATTACATTGAGAAACCTATCTAAGGATTCATTACAGTTGCATAAAAGGTTACATTGAGAAACCTATCTAAGGCCTAATAGTATCACAGGGCTGGGTCTCTAGGGATCAACCAACTGAGATACAAAGATTTGAACCAAGCTTCAATGAGACTTGGTTCAAGCTCCCTACAAGCTATTTGTAGGGAGATAGAGCTCAAAGCTCCATAGGTAGGTAGATAGGTTTCGAAGACCATTGTCGTTTGATTCTTTGGTCTTCGAAGCAACCGCTAGATACAGACACATCGCGAGAACTGATGTGGCTGTACCTAGGGGCCGTAGGGTTTAGGGGATATCTCGCGAGAAATGATGTGGCTATGTTTGGAAGTTTTTCTTCGAAAACGTTGGAGGAGGCTTCATGATGGGTTTTCTTTGAAGCCCTAACTGGAGAACGTGTTTTGGAGGTTGCTGGAAGAAGGAAAAGCGGAGGAAGAAGATGTTTGTGAGTTTTCTTTTTCCCAAAGACCTCTATTTATATTAATAAGTATGAGAGTAATCATTTATTACTCTTTAAGATACGGTAGGTGAGGAGTTGGCACAGTGATCTTTCTGAGTAATGGAAAGCAGAAAACAGTGTTGATTTAATTACGGGTGTACTTGCCCGAAAGGAATCAAATAATTAGTGAAAGAATAAAGTACACAGAGGATTTTTTTCATATAAAACATACCTTCCAAAGTAGGGTTTGCCACAATCTAGGGTTGACCACGATCTACAGCTTTTTTACAGTGTACATGATCCGATATTCTTCGAAACTTAAGTTTTCTTCACGATCTAGGGTTAGCGATGATGTACAATGCAAGTTGAAGAGGGAGAGGAAGAGAGACAGAGGCGCCATGATCGAGTAGGGTGAAGAGAAATTTCTGATCAAGTGATGCTTGTTGCTCCATGTCATAACAAAGGGTATATTTAACATTTCGTTCATTTCGTTAACGGCGTTGAGATTTTTTTTTCCCTTTTCAGTAGATAAGGGGGTGTGTATGTGGGCGTTTTTAAAGGTTAGGGGATGCCTGTGTCCAAATCATATAGATGAGGGGGTGTCCATATAATTTCACCAAGGGTATATTTGACATTTCGTTCATTCCGTTAACGGCGTTGAGGTTTTTTTCCCTTTTCAGTAGATGAGGGGGTGTGTATGGGTGTTTTTAAAAGTTAGGGGGTATCCCTGTCCAAACTAGATAGATGAGGGGGTGTCCGTGTAATTTCACCATTTATTTACCCAAAACTTATGAATCAAAGCATTGGCTCTTACCTTCGGCGCGGACTTGACATCGAGACCTCAATGAACTGTCTTGAATCTTGATAGACCAAAAATAAAACGCAAAGCTGAGAAACCGGAACAGCCTGAGGTCGGAAACTCTATTTTTCGACCGATTAATCAGCCCCGGGGTTATTTAATCGAACTATATTTTGACTAAATCAGATGTGTAGAACTCTATTTACCTACCCTTCAGATATAAAATCGAACAACCCCGAGGCTGATTACCGAGCACTGGATTTTGGTGGAGGGGAAACCGAAATGTTGACATTGGTAAAAAAAAAAAATGAAACAGCCATTGAATATTCAATCATAGCCATTGCAACAACTTATCTTTTGGAGACCGTAGATCATTATGTTTTGTATTATAGATGTTAACGCGACTGTCTGAAATTAATTTACATACCGTAATCAATTGGTCTCCTTATATTTAATTCGGTCCAATTGTAGACGTAAAGCAATGATGTGCCAGGTTTTCTTTTGTTAAGGGCCATGGAAAATTCTACTAACCTCTATTTCCTTAAAAACTCAAATTCTTTCTCCAATTTCCAAAAGTAACCATTTTTAGATGAGATTCTTTTCCTTCTTTACGATGCTTTGTTCTTTCTCTCTTGATGTGTACCCATTATATATCGAAATTTTTTCTCTCTCGTTGTGATGATTTGAGCTCTTGTTCTCAATTTTAATCCTTTGTAATCATTACATTATAAAATTCCTTTGCGCCCTCCCCCAAAAAAAAAAAAACAATAAATAAATAAAAAATTATAACAATGAAAATATGCTTTTTGGCCCGAAAAGCACACGCTTATGAAAAAGAGAAAAACAAAGAGGACGAATGACATCAATGACACCCAAGATATTCCAACTTTCATTTTGTATCCCAAATTTTCAAACTCGGCCCAATTTGACTATCAATAATTCCCACTTGACCCCACGCTACTGTCCAGTCCACCTTTTTTTGTTTTGATCCGGTCCAGTCCACATTGGAACGCTGCTTTTTGCGTATAAATTTGCTTCTCTCTCTCACTACCATTAACTCAAACCCAGAACGAAAAAAAAACACAACACAACAACCAGAACACAACAAGCAGTCTAATCATGGAGCTATTCTATCCTTCACTCCTTGGCTTCTTTGTCCTCTTTGTCACCCTCTTTTTTCACTTCCTTTTCGCTCAAAAATCCGGTTCCAACAAGGGTAACCTCCCGCCTGGCAGGACCGGCTTCCCGGTGGTGGGCGAGAGCCTCGAGTTTCTCTCCAC